>JAEVLN010000051.1:0-192500 GCA_018350325.1 Globodera rostochiensis
TTATCTAAAGCCAATAATTTTAACACTTTAACCATCCCGGCACCGTCTGGGCTTGACATGGTCCTCTAAATTGCTTCATGATCTGAACTTCTTAAAAACTCAATTATGTCATGAAAATCACGCTCAAATCTCAAATGCCGATTTGGACTTATCTTTCAGTGCCATTCTCTATATTAAAATTAGATTCAAATTTTATTCTATTTATTTTTTATAATTAATGCTCTGAACTTCAAAAGGCAGCGATAGAGCACAATTGTTAAATACTAATTTTACTTTTGTTGTTTGGGGGCAGCAGAGATTCCGTTTCCGCTTTTAATCGATTGTCGCGCTCAATAATTTTTACATTTTTGATTTTTTAATTATATAATTTGAAATTTTGGCTCCGCAACGACCAATCAATGCCATTAGAAGCTGCTGCTGTTGCAAAGGACAATGGTGAACAGCGATTGTTGCTGCAACATCAAATTGGTGAAGACGATGCTGCAGAAAGCTTCTGCAGGTGTAAGACGAGTGGGTGCCAATTTTGTTTTTTGTTGATCAGAACCCGAAATTTAGGCGTTTTTTCCGGTCGAGAGTCTCGAGGCAACCCCCTCGAATGGGTCTACAAAAACATTTTTGAATCTTTTTTTCGCGAGGGCGTTGATCTTGAATTTTTGTCAATCCTATTCGCTAAAATCTAATTTTGCCTAAGATTTTTCCTCAAATTCTCAATTTCGATGAAAGACAATGGCCAATTTGCAACTCGCAAATTTTGGGCCTTCATACTTCGGAGGTGAGCAACTAGTCGGGGATGAAATGGCGGGGGTCGGGAAATGACCTCAAACTTGTCGGGGTTACTTCATGCATCAGTTGGCGGACGCCGTAAACGATAAAAATTAAGGCTTTTTACTCGACACCAAATTTAGAATTTTTAATACGTCTCGATCAAAGCGAGCGATTGGACATGTGACTTTGGGGATTTTAAGCGCTCGCATTGATGCTTTTTGCATGGTTTTAGTTGCAGTGTTAAATTTGCATATGAAAAAATTCAAATCCGCGACAATTTCCCCCGCCCCCCCCCATGCATTCCCAACCAATCCGTCCACAAAATCATTTTGGTGTTGAGATTTTGTTTTACAAAATTTCACTTTTTTTAAAATCAAATAACCTTCATTAAAAACCAATTTTTAGGGATGAAATTTATATAAAACAAAAATCAGAGTCACAAATTAGCCATTTTTTTATCCTACTTTATTTTTAAGAAAATAATAAATTTGCCTTTATGTATTAATTAAATATAATTTGATTGAATAATTTAAACATTTTTGATCGATGAAATGTTTACGGAAGAACCGGTTTAGGCTTGGGAAACAAATCGAAGTTTCACACAAATATAAAATAAACAGCTCAATAATTTGCCACCCAGCACATTTTCTTTTTTGTTTTATTAAAAGAAATTAAATTTTTGTCAATAATTGGCGGACTTTTGTTGCCTTTGCAAGAGAATTTATCAGGCGTGCTCACGGATATCCGGATATATCCGGATATGGACGGATAACGGATATGGTTTTTCGGATCGTCACGGATACGGACGGATGACGGATATGACGTTAATATCCGCGGGTATCCGTCGTATCCGTTGTTTTTTTACTGCTGAAGAAAAATTTATTAAGACGAATTCTTAAATTTGTTTTTAAGGATATGAACGTGTCCTAGTGGTTAAGCTTTTCGGGTGATGCTGCTTACTATTTAGGGTCGAGGGTTCTATACCCTCTCGTGTATCATCTTTTTTTTTCTTTTTACTTTACTCTTTTTTGAGTATTCCTATAACTTTTTGAAAAAATCAGACATAAAAAATAAATTTTAAGCATTTACATAAATAATTAGTTGATTTTAGAACTCAATTACCTAAAAATTGGACGATTTTTCCTAGCATAAATCTTTAAATATTCAATTTTTTCTCTCGGCGGCGCCTATCGGCACCGCCGACCTCCCATTCGGACGGATAACGGATATAAAATTTTGAGGACGGACGGATACGGACGGATAACGGAAATGGACTTTTGAGGACGGACGGATACATTTGTATCCGTGAGCACGCCTGGAATTTATTTTAAATTCTCCGGTTTTAGCGGTTTTTAAACAAACATCTAACTTTTCCTATTTTTAGTGTCTTTATTCAACTATTATTAATTTAAATTAATTCCAATTAAATTTGAATTTTAAAAGATTTCTAATTTAGTTTTTCAAATTTAAAATTCAATTAAAAATTTTTATTTAATAAATTTACCCAAAAAGCAATTCAAATTGTTTTTAATTTAAAAACGAAATTGGAATGAATTTGTGTATTCAATTCATTCATTATCTTCTTTTTTCAAATTATCATTTTCTCCCTCAACCGCTTTGTTTGTTTGGTCTGGATCGGTCGGTCAATCCTTTCGTCGTAAATGCGCTTACTGAATAATTATTTTTATATCGTTAAGTATTTCAAAAATGCGTCACAAAAACTAAAAATATGTAATCGTACGAAAACCCCCAACCAAAAATGTCGGAGGTCGGCTAACTTTAAATTTTATGATTCTGATCAGTAATAAGTACTCCCTTGGATTGTGCAGTCCAACCAGTAGAGTATATGATCCCAGATCAGCAGCCCCTCTCGTCCATGATCGGATCATCCATCTCATGATCCTCAGTACCATGTTCATAATCACATTGGAAGGAAGGAAAACACTGTTTGTTTCTGAATGATATGAACAAAAATTACGAGCAAATGATAAAAGCACAATTACGTGGCCCATTAGACCAAATTTAGAGCACTAAATGCCCCCCATGTGATTAGTCTCTTCATTTGACAAGCTATTTCGCCTATCTTTTCCTCTCTGGTATTTCTTCATTTTGTGTGTTCTCTCTTTTCCCTCTCTGATCACTTCCTCATTTCTTTCTGCCCCTATTTTTCTTCTCTTTCTTTCTCGATGATCTGATCATTCATTATTCGCCTCTTTTCTTAACGTTTACTCTCTTTTCTGTGATTCTACTCTTTTTTTCAAATATTTCTTTTTAACTTTTTTATTTCTCTGATCACCGCTTAACACGATTTCTTCTTTGTTTTCTTCTCTGTCACAAATACTCTTCATTTTGCCTGCTATTTCTTTCTGGAAGTTTTTGTGATAAGAACCCAAAATACATAATGATGCTAATATAAAGGTGTGTCAGCCTCACAAAAACCGCTAAAACTGGACACATTATTGAAAAATTCGCACAATTCCACTGATTACGGAGCAATGCGATCGCTTTTCGAAGGCTTCCGAAAGTCCGCCAAAATCCATCCATCCAGCAAAAATGAAGCGTAATTTTTTTTGTTTGGCAATTTGCGGGAGCCATTATGCCAAAGTTTTGAGAAGTTTCCCAAAATCTTTTTAAACTAATTATGGCGTTTTGGCATTTCAAAAACGAGTTTTTCTCAAGGCAAAATCAAAATGTTCAGAAAACAAAAAATTCAAATTTTAAATTAATTTTATTGCTGAATAATTAATGAAACAGGACGCCTAACGTGCAAAAATAAATTTAAAAAATAAGTATGAAAAATTAACGTATTAAAACAAATAAACCTTATTTATGTTTTATTTTGGTAAAGTACGATGGCGTAAAATATGAAATTTAAAAAAAAATTGTTCACAGATCGCCAAGCACAGCAGAGGAGTTGGGCTGTCAGTTTACGATCTCTTCCACCAGCAGCAGTGGCACAAATCAGCCCGAAAAGGTGTCCGAATTTTTAAATTTGAAAATATTTGGAAAAACAACGAACATTTTAGGCTTATTTGATGCTCGATTAGGTTATCATCAACCGATTTTTCAATTTTCTCAGCTAGCAAAATCTAAATTTAATAAAAATAAACAACTTTTTGAAGCGGTCAACAAGCAGCCCAAGCAATCGGCCAAACAACGACCAAATGTCCCAGGACGCGGAGGACGGGCCGGAGGTGCTGTTCAATGAGCGGTGCCAACATACGCATGCCCACCTGTACAACGCGGCCAGGCCGCCAATGAATCAGGCGCGATCAGAAAAATAAAAATAAATATTTTTCAAAAATTTCGCGGCCCTTTTATAGTCTCTTAAACATTTTAGCCTTTATTGATTAATTAAGGAATAGTTGAAATTTTAGTGAATTTAATTAAAATATATTAACATTTACAGTACAATTCAGCAAAGTAAAATTATCTAATTTAATTTTTTTAAAAGATTTAATATTTTATTTCAAAACGTTGGCTCCGTAAAAATCACTATTAAACAAATAAAAGATTAAACAGCACACCTTTTTGTTTCCAATTTCAGGACGAATTTGACCTTCGTTTTGCTTACCGCGGGCCCGAGCAGTTCAGCGACGAGGGCGACGACCTGTGCAGGCAAACGCGCAAAATGTTGCGCCATTACTACCGACCGTGCACGTCGCCGCACGCGTTCTTGCATTTTATTCTGCGGTGAAAAAATATTTGTTTTATTTAAAATTTAATTAAAAATATATATTTTTAAATTATTTTGAAAACAATTTATTGGCAGATTAAACAATGGAAAAATTTTTATTTTGTATTTAATGAAATAAAATTAAATTTCTGTAAATTTGTATTGCTAGAATACAATTAATATACGCCTAAACCCAAAATTTTCATAGACAAAATGTTTTTTAAATATTTAAAATCAATTTTCAATTTTATTTTCATCAGCTTTATTCCAATTCTGAATTGGCTGCCGGCCTACAAATGGCGCCAATGTCTGCTCGCCGACGCCATCGGCGGTTTAACCGTTGGCATTATGCATGTGCCTCAGGGCAAATTTTGAATTTAATTTAAACATTTTTAAACAATAAAAACACATGTTTTGTAATTTATAAAAATGATGCCTTAGTTGGAAAATTTCTTATTTTTCTTTTTCATAGAAATTTCAAAAAATTTGCTATATAATAAAAATAAAAACCTTAAATTATTTTAAAATCTTTTAAAGATTACTTTTAATATTTATTAGTATTTTATAATTTTAAATTCTTTAATATACCTTTAAAATCTTTTTATTTTCATTTTTAAGGGATTGCCTACGCTTTGCTCGCGCGGCTTCACCCGGTGGTCGGCCTGTACACTTCATTTTTCCCGCCACTGTTTTACATGCTTTTCGGCACTTCTCGACACAATTCCATCGGTAGAAAATGTTTGAAAATTTAAATGTATTAAACTTTCGGTTTTTAGCAAAAATTACAAATTTTAGGCTCTTTTGCCGTCGTGTCTCTGATGGCCGGCATGGCGGTGGAACAATTTTCCTCCAACGACACGTTTTTCAGTGGCGGGGATGAGAATAAAGTGCGTGTGAAATTTGAACAATTTTTATTTATTTTCATAAATTTAATGATCAAATTTTAACTTTATTACTTGTTAGTCAATCGTTTATTTTAATTATGGAATTTTTAAATATAATTTGTTTATGAAAACATTTAATTTTCTATTCAAATTAGAGACCGTGCGGGATCGGGATTAGCCGGGATCCCGATCCCGAAAGTCGGTTTGGCGGGTCTTTAAAAAAGAGACTGGCTAATGTTTATTTAAAATAATATAAATTTAATTTTCTCGACTTACCAAAAAATGATAATTAATTTCCGGTCGACCTTCACCTGTCCGACCCGCTGTCACCGGTCCGTGTCGCGTCGACCCTCGCGTTTACCATTGGCATTCTGCAACTGTTGATGGGCCTTCTCCGGCTGGAGGTGATCACTACCTACTTTTCTGATCAGGTTGGTACAGTTTCAACCCGTGGGTTTACCAATTGCGTACACAAATTCATTCAGCTTTATTAATTAATTTTTTTATCCAATTCTAATTCATTTTAATTAAAAATTTAATTTTTAAAAGATAGCGCCAATTTTAAATTCACTTTTATTAATTGTTACTTTCACATAGAAAGTCTCGACGCTCACAAAGAAAGTCTCGACGCTAATTTGAATTCGTTTTGAAATACAATTTAAATTTTTTTATTTGTTTTTTTTGGTCGTCGCCGGCTTCACCACCGGCGCCTCAATGCACGTTTTCGTCGCGCAGCTGCGTGACCTGTTCGGCCTCAAGGGCATGGGCTTGCCGTTGCGCAGCGGGGCCGGGTACCTTTTCTTGGTGAAATTTTGGAAAAATTTCACCCAAAAAATTTTATTTTTAATTTTTTAGAAGCTTTACGACACGATCAGCAACATTCACAACTCCAATCCGATCACGCTGGCACTGTCCTTCTCCTCAATTGCCTTTTTGGTCGTTGGAAAGGAGGTAAATTTGGAGAAAAAAAAGATTTATTTAAATAAGAATTCAAAATTATAAATATTGCATTTTTAAACATCTCATTTTTTTTGAATTTGAATTAAATTTTTTATCTTATTATTTTTCAGTTTCTGAATCCTTTGCTGAGGCGTCGCCTCCGTCTAAACATTCCGTTGCCCTTCGAGCTGTTCATCGTGCTGATCATGACAGTCGTTGCCCAATTTCTACATCTAAATTCGCGTCACGGTGTCGACATCGTCGGCAAAATTCCTACCGGGTTAGCCAAAGCCAAAATTTTGAGTCGAATTTTGCCAAACAAATGGCATTTTTGCAATTTGATTATTTTTACAATTTTATTTATTTATTTTGTCATTTTAACACCCAAATATTTATTTTAAAATAAATTAAAAAATTAAATTGAATAAAACTTGTATTTCCACTTTCTTTCAGTCTTCCTTACCCAATTTTGCCGAATTTGTCGTTGGTGCCCGCATTGATCCCGGACGCTCTCGGCATTTCCGCCGTTGTGATCGCCGTTCACATTTCGTTGGCCAAAATGTTCGCCAAAAAGAAGGCCTACCGGGTGGACGCTGGGCAGGTGCAAATCATAAAAAAAAATTTTTTATTTAAATTTTAGTCCTTTTAGATGGCCATGAATTTAAATTCAAAAAAGGGCATTTATTTTAATTGGAAGTAAATCAATTTTTAACCATTTTTTTTTTGGTTGAATGATTTGAGTTTATTAAATAAATTTAATTTTAATAAAATAATATTTTAGGAACTTTTTGCACTCGGCTTTTGCGCCTCGTTGTCCTCATTTTTCCCCGTTTACCCGGTCTCCTGTTCGTTGGGCCGAACGTTGGTCAACGTGGAAGCGGGCACCAAAACGCAGGTGAACGGCCACCAATTCGATTAAATGAACATTAATCGAATCATTAAAATGCTTAATTAATTGTTTAATATTATGTTAAAATTTAATTGTTATTGAATATTGTTGCGCTTTTGGACAGGCCCCCTAATTAATTGTAAATTTGCAATTAAATTTAGCTTTTTATTCAATATTTAATTGGAATGTTTTTGCTCAGTTTTCAACGCTATTCTCCTCATTGCTGTTGGGTGCCATCATTTTGTACATGGGCCAATGGCTTCGAACGCTGCCAATGGTTTGGTTAAAAAGAAATTAAAAAATGGGCAATAGCAAAAATGGTTTTTAAAATAATCTAAATAAGATTACATAATTTATTTTTCATAATATCAAAATAATTTATTTTTTCAGTGCGTTCTCTCCGCCGTAATTATTGTGGCACTGAAGGGAATGTTCAAAAAGATTGCGGACCTCAAAATGCTGTGGCCATTGTCTAAAATTGATTTTGTACTAAGCTAATTAAAAAAAAATTATTTATTGTTCGAAAAATTTCCGAAAATTTTTGCTTCAGGCCATCTGGTTGGTCAGCTTTACGGCCACAGTGTGTTGGGATGTGACGGAGGGCCTGGCGGTGTCCATCATTTTTGCGCTTATGACAACCGGTGGGGGGGGGGGTAAAATAAACAAATTCTTGAGATTTTGGTTTAGAAAATTTTGGAGAACCAGAACTGACTTTAACAAACCGGGGGATTAATGGTCAAAAAAAAAGAAAAAAATGATTGGTAAAAAACCGGGGCCATGTAAGAGAGGTTTTGAAGGAATTTGATAAACCGGGACCACAATTTCAGTACCAAAAAGGAAGAAAGGACATTTCAGTCCCGTTCTCGTACTACCCAAAAAATGCAATTGGGTAACTTTGAATTTGGCCACTTTTATTGCGCAGTCTTTCGCGCGCAATGGCCCCGCTGGCATTTTTTGGCCAATTTGTCCGGCACCAACGATTTCCGGGACTCGGAACGCTATCAGATGGTCTGCACATATCCGGTGGGCATTTATTTTAATCATTTCTTTTTTAATAACGAATTTCGCCGCCTTCAGGGCATCTGCATATTTCGCTTCGATTCGCCGCTTCTCTTCACAAATGTGGACAATTTTAAAGTGTGCCATTTCATTCACAATTTAAATTAAATTCAACAAAAATGTAAATTTAATTCATTAAAAATTTATATAGTTTTTATTTTAATTTTACAATTTTTTATCTTTATTCATATAATTTGTTTAATTTAATAAACAATGTTGAATCTAAAATTTAATTTAAAAAATTAAATTTTCCCCATTTTCCAAAGGATTCCATTCACAAGGCCTTCCTCCGTTGGAATCTCCATCATCAGCGCAGTAACTGCTCCAAATCCTTCCAATTGATGCTGTCCATTGGGGAAGAGTTGGACGAACAAATTACGCATCAAAAAACATCGCTGGAGGGTGTGAAAATTTTAAAAAAATATGCGATCTTTTTATTATTACTTTTAAAAATTTTAAGAATGTTTTTTGAAAATTTAATTACCTAAAAAATTTATTTTATTTTGATTTGATTTTTTATTAACTCATTAATTTTTCAATGAAATTTAATTAATAGGCAAATATTTAGAATTTTTAAATTATTGATTTTGAATTGAAAATTTTATTAGTTTAGGAACACTGAATGTTATTTTTTGAATTTTCAATCAAATTTATTATTTAATTTTGTTTTTTTAGAACACAATGCCGACGGCAACAATACGCCATTGAGCTTACAAATTGCTTTGGCATCGACATCACCGGCTGCAGATCACAATCAACCACTGCCCTCCCCGCCGCCGATGATCATTGTACACAGAGTGCACGACGATGACGACGACGGCACAGTGCCGGAAGAACTGAACGGCACAAAAGCGTCACTGAACTCCCCGCGGTACAAGAAGCAGCGGCAAAGGCGTGACGCCTCGGGCGACAACGGCCCGAAAACGCTGCCACCATCGGTAAAACAAAAAGAAACAAGCACAACTTTGGTGCAAAATTATCAGACTTTTTGCCAAAATCGTGAAAATATTTGCCCTAATTTAAATAAGTGTTTTTAAGTATTCGGAGAAGGCTGCCGCGTCCATTTTCTATCGCCACTTCATCATCGACTGTTCCGGCTTCACTTTTGTGGATTGTATGGGCGTCAACGCGCTCAAAGAAGTCGCCTAAATAAATTAATTTTATAAAAAAATTACTTTTAAAAAGAAAAAATATTTTTTTGAAGAATTGTAAATTATAAAAATGTTCATAAACAGATTTTCACTGAAATGCGTGAAGAGCAGCGAGTACTTGTCTATTTTGCAGCGGCGAAGGGTCAGTTTATAGTAGAGACCGGACAAACTGATTTTAAATTTTTTGGAAACAATTACAAAATTTATTGTTGAAAAAGCATTTTTTTTTCGTTTGTTTGTTTAAGATTGTTAAAATATGTAAATAACAAATAAATTTTATTGCCTTTTTAGCCCCCGTCCGCGACCTGTTCGAGAAGTGCGGCTTCTTCCAATACGTGCAAAAGCACAACTTTTACCCGACAATACGCGACGCAGTGGCAATTGCGCGAAAGCGGCGAAATGCGTAAGTTGCGCAATTTTTTTCAGTTAAACAGTTTTAATTAATTAATTAAATTTATTAGTGACAAATTTACGTAAATTGTGGTAATTTACAGCTCAACTCAACATTTACTGGACGAGCCGACGGAAAGGCAATACGACGCGGTGGAAACGGCGATGGAAACACATCCGATGAGTTGAAAAAGTGCTTTATCAATGTGATTTTTGGTGTGCTCTTTGTTCTTAGATTTAAAACAATCGGAAATAAAATCTGATCAAAAAAAAATTGCCAAAGTTCGGGCACAGAAAAATCTCTGGACCCGTGGCTTAAAAATAACATAAAAAGCCGAATTGCCGGGTATGTCCTTCCCCACCTGGGCTAACACAAAATTCCACGCCTTGATCAAGAAAGTCAGTCTTAAATTGCTGGTCAAGAAGGCTTTTTGACGAAAAATAAATTTTGGAGATTAAAATATTTTTAAACGGTCAACAAAAACAAAACAAAACAATAAAATGCAACAAAAACGCAAGCAGCAAATCGCCGTTTCCAAATCATTCGACATCATCATCATCGTCTTCGTCCTCATCCTCCATTTCTTCCTCCTCTTCATCATCCATCTCATCATCCGTTTCTTCCCCATCGTCGGCTTCCTCTTCTTCTTCTTCATCGTCAAGTTCCGATTCGTCTTCATCCCCCTCCTCCTCATCCGCCGTCTTCACGTCCACCATCAACACCTCCAACTTCTTGCCCAGCGCGGCAATGAAACGCACCGCCACCATTTTGTCACCGCCGAACTGTTGGATTGCGCCTCGCAACATCAGAAAACGACGCAATTCCTACACGAATAAAAAGGATTAAAATTTAAAAATAATTTATTTGTTATTATTAACAAAGACACGCACCTTCATCCCATCCTGGCCCAACAGTGCTGTCAATTTTTGCTCATCCAACGGACCGTCGATGGCGGCACGTGCGAGACTCTGTTTGATGGCTTTCTGAAATTGGCCACTTTTGTTGTTTAAAATTTTACAACAAAAATTTGGAATTATGTCAAAAAAGTGTAAATGCTTCGAACGCGCAAAGCCCCACCGTTGACGCTTCGCTGGCGATTTTGCCGTTGAGGAACCAGCCAAGCATGAACACAAATTTGGCCAAAAGTCGTTTCTGAAAGCAAAAAAGCATTGGAAAGTCTTATTTATCTGATTGCATAAATAGAAAATTGAATTTTGTGAGGCATGAAATTTAAATGTCAAAATTTCGAACAAATTTAACACCATCTTCCTTATGTCGTCCGTAGGTGCTGACTGTTTGATGAACAACGGCACTGCACGAGCAAAATACGTGCCAATGTCATCCAACACTGTTGCGTAGTATTCGGGGGACTAAAATTAAATATATAAATTTGCATCCAAAATTATAAAAATAATTAAAATGGTTGGTCGAGTTTCAATGTATAAATTATACATCTTTTCTGGATAGCAATGAATGTGCAAAGTTGAATGCCTGGAGCTAAAAAAACAAAAAATTTAAGACAAAAATTTGTAAAATTTGCGCCTGCCTTTTTATTTTCGGGCACTTTGTTGTCGATGGCAAAGTCAAGAATGGTAAGCAGAAATTTCGAGCCGAGGTATTGCTAAAGAAAATTTAATTCATTTTATTATAGAAATCAAAGAAGTCAAAAACTAAATTCATGTTTCTGGAAAATACACTTTGCATAGAAAATTTGAATAAAAATTTTCGTTAAAAAAAATGGGGACGGCACCGGGTATTGCCTGCACAAGCGCTCGAGAACCGTCGATTGCAGCAGTGTTCTGTTGGTGTTTCGGTCGTCTGTGAAGTAGGCGTTGAGCAACTTTTGCTCCACAAGTTGAAACAGTTCAGGTGCACATTTGTGCTCCTCATGGTCAGAGGCTAAGGAAAACTAGACGGGGAATGGAATCCATGTACAATAGAAAAAAAGTCTCAATCTCACGCAGCTACACACTCACCAACAACAGCGAACCCCTGGCAACCGCCTCGGCCGCCTCGCGCTTGCTAGTGTGCTGTTGTTCCGGCTGTTCAGTAGACGCACCGTCAATGAGCTGCTTGAACAGTTTGGCGAGACGTTTCGACGACGCCGTGTTCTCCTGTGAAAATTTTTTGTGTTCTTAGGGTATTTCTAACATTATTACTATAACAACATTCAAAAAAGCATGGTAAAGCCTCACCTTTTTGCGTCGCAAAAGCGGCTCTATCACTTGAATGCCCAGCTTCTTCTGGTTGGAATTTGTGCGCCAAACAACGGAGGACAAAATGTGCATGGATAGAGACTAAAAATAGATGAAAAAATCATCAAATTAATTTTGATTTAGCCATTAGCAAAAAATCTAACAAAAAAAAAATGTTAAAAATCCGAAAAATTAAAATACCATCGCTTCACTGTAAGGCGCCACTGAGAGGTAAGCAAAGAGGAGGTCAATCAGCCGCATGCGAAAGATGCTGGCCTGTCGCGCCAACTCCACTCGCTGCGACGAATGTTTGCGAAACGCACGGGCCAAGTCGTGGTCGAGCCGGAACATTTGATCATCGCTCAGCTCCTTAAAACATGAAGATGAAAAAAAATCTGCTAAATTGACGCATCCTTCCGTGGCCAGACGCTCCGATTTTTGATCGGGGTATGGGTTGTTTGTTGGTTGCGGGCCGAACCAGGTCAGAAAATATTATTCTCAGTCTCCGTTGAAAGCGAGCATTTCCAGAAACCAACATCCCTAGGCCGGGGAGTTGTCCCCCCGCTCGCTAAGCTCCAAAACTCAGTCATTCTTGGGGAGGCTTCACGGGACGTAATTCTCGAAACTCGTGCAAATGTTTCTTCACCCCACAGAAGTCTGGAAACATTAGTGCCCACCCAATTGTCTTCGTCCGATGGCACCTCCGCCACATTCTTCGGGAACGCGGCTTTGCCCATCGCTTTGCGCACATCGGCCACCAATTTGGGGTTGACTTCCGCCTTTTTTTCTTCTTCTTCATCCTCTTCCGCTTCATCTTCCGATTTGTCTTCACCTTCCATCTCCTCCTCATCCTCCTCCTCTTCGTCGTCACTTTCACCTTCCGCCTGCAACAGTTCGGCATCCTTTTGCACAATTGCCTAAATTTGAACGCTTATGAAAAGTGCAAAAATGTCCACTCCCCCCAAGTGGATGTCGACGGAGGCGTTTGGTTAAGAAAATTTATTAAATCCTTTCCAAAAAAATAAATTGAATTCTGATGGATAAAATTGGTCAAATGTGTAACCCAAAAGTAATCTGTATAAACAATTTTCCATTGATTTACTCAAAAAACAAAATTTTTTTTTGCCTCCAAAATGGGCTCAAGCTGCGCGCAGCGCAACCATTTGGCAAAACGGGACAGCGCAAAGGCACCCAAGGCGCGATGAATCCACGCGGTGCGGGAAGCCCACGCGAGCACCAGGTCGACCAGCGCGGGCGCCATGGCGGCCACCGCTGTCACAAATTGCTGCTGCTTCTGTTGCACATCGGCAGCGCCGTCGGTGGCTGACGACAGCAAATCCTTAAAATAATTTTGAAAGAATTCTTTACGATTAAAAATTACCCTGGCCATTTTGCGCAATTCGACCGCCTCTTTGAGGTATTCGTCATGCCGTTGCACATTTTTCTCCCCGCCGGCGGCGGACGCCGCGTGGCCCAGCAAACACAACGAAGCGGACAGAACCCAGAGAGTGCTGAACAAATGTCCAATGGTTGATGATTACTTTTTGTTCGTGTCATTGAATTTTTTTTATTCAGAGGGGTTTTTTTCTGCTTTCCAATTATCAATTGTGCCGTTTTATTGTAACAACAAAAAAAACGGAAATTTGCGCCGTTTCTTACTGTGCCAACACGCGCGGTTCGTCCTCCTCCTTTTCCTCCGCCGTTTTACTACCCTCATTGCTGACGCTGGTCAGCTGGACGAACTGCTTGAACTTCTTCGGCTCCAAAACTGCACCCATGCGCACAATGGCGTTGCTGTGCTCCGCGCTGAAACGAAAAGAGCGCATGTGGCCGAAGGAGAAGCGGGCGGGGATCAGACGTTCCAAGGCAGAAGCAACCTATTTTTTTCCTCTTTATTTTTATGCAATCAAAGTAAAAATAGTGCACAAATATTTTAAATGATGATTTCAAGAGTATATAACTAACTACTAGGTCAATGCACAAAAAATTACATTTTTGATTTTTCGATAAAAAAGTCATATAAAAAGTTGTCGAAGAGCCCCAATTTTTTTATATGCAATTCTCCCTGCTGAGTAGAGCATTACCAGTTTTGGGAATTTTTATCTCGCCGGTATGAAAAGGTACAGAGACCATTTACTTATCAAAATGCTCTACTCAGATAGGAGAATTGCATATAAAAAAATTAGGGCGCTTCAACAACTTTTTATATGACTTTTTTTTAATCGAAAAGTCAAAAAGGTAACTTTTTTCAGTAAAATAACAAAACTAATCCAATTTTAAAAAGAAACAAATTCTGTATCTGACCGTGTTGAAAAGCGCGTTGTCATTTTTGCCGCCGCCTTCCTTTTCCGCCTCTTCTTTTACGTCACCATTTTGCATCATGTTGACCGCATTCTGAAGAGTTTCAACGGCCTGTCGGGTCAGCTTTTCGTGTTTGTTTTTCTCTGAAATTTTTTTAAAAAATTTTTTTTTGAACAATTCACACCGTTCTTCTGCGATGTTTCGTGCTTGAGCTGACCCTAAACATACAGATTAATTATTTTTGTTAGATTTTAATTAGGGCTACCTTCTGCTGTTGCTGCTCTATTTTTGCCTTCCGATTTTTCTTCTGCAAACGCTTCTTTTCCCGCTTTGACACCGGTACGGCTCCTTTCTTGTCAGACTCCGAAACTTTCCTAAAACATTTTGTCATTAATTAAATAAAAAACAAACTCATCCAAGAAATTACAACACAGTGAAATCTTCTTTGAAAAGCTCCCAGCCCTAAACCAATGGGGGGACAGTTGACTCACTGCTGCGTTTGCGGTTTGGCCTCGTTTTTAATGAGAGCCGTTGTTGTTGTTACCACCGCGGTGTTGTTCTGCTGTCGTTGCTGAACCTTCTTGCCCTTCTCCCGCTGCTGAACCGTCTTGCCCTTCTCTGGCTGCTGTTGTTGCTGAACCTTCTTGCCCTTCTCTGGTTGCTGAACCGCCTTGTCCTTCTCTGGCTGCTGTTGTTGCTGAACCTTCTTGCCCTTCTCTGGCTGCTGTTGTTGCTGAACCTTCTTGCCCTTCTCTGGTTGCTGAACCGCCTTGTCCTTCTCTGGCTGCTGTTGTTGCTGACCCTTCTTGCCCTTCCCTCGTTGCTGAACCGCCTTGTCCTTCTCTGGCTGCTGTTGTTGCTGACCCTTTTTGCCGTTCTCCTGCTGCTGCTGAACCGCCTTGCCCGTGTCCTGTTGGTACTGCTTCGCCTTCTGCACCACCGGTGTTGTGGTGGTAGTAGCATTTTCCACCACATTTGCTATTGTCGGCTGTCGCTGTGCGGAAGGCACACGCTTGTGATCAAATGCCCTGCTCAAATGCGCAAGATTAGAGATGGTCCGATTGGCACCAAACATTTTTATATGATGCAACGAATTAAAGAAAAGCCGTTGTCAATTTCATACAAACTCTGAGGGGTCAACCCATCTCATCAACACCCAACTCATCAATACCCAACTCATCAACACCCAACTCATCAACAACCCAACTCATCAACAAGCAAGATCGGACAATAACTTGCTTGAACCTTAACCGATTCAAAACTACTTAAAGCCATTCGAAAGAGCTCAAAGAGTTGAAGCTAATATTAAGTTAAAGTTTTGTGATTGGACAAGTTTCAAAAAAGTTATGGCCAGAAACCCCATAAGAACCGGAATTTTTAAATTTTATCAAGCTTTCTAGCCATAACTTTTTTGAAACTTGTCCAATCACAAAACTTTAACTTAATATTAGCTTCAACTCTTTGAGCTCTTTCGAATGGCTTTAAGTAGTTTTGAATCGGTTAAGGTTCAAGCAAGTTATTGTCCGATCTTGCTTGTTGATGAGTTGGGTTGTTGATGAGTTGGGTGTTGATGAGTTGGGTATTGATGAGTTGGGTGTTGATGAGATGGGGGAGACCCAAACTCTGATGTTAAAAATTAACCCGTTTTTCTGTTAACCGGTGCATGGCTTTTAACCCCGGGTTTTCAAAATTTTAATCAATTTCTTTACATTCGCAACCGGATCGTATCAAAAACCCAGGTTAACCGGGTAGGTCTTGTCCTACCCTAGTAAAAATGAAAGAATCGACGACGTCCCTGGGACATCGTATAAATCAAGCCGTATTTATTTGAAAAATCAGTTTAGGAATTCGTTGGTTAATCGTTTTTTTGTTTGTTTAAAGAAGTCCAAAACAAACAAATACTTTGGCGTTCGATTGCCGGCACCTTTGCTCGTTGCACTTCCGCCGTTCATTTTTTGGTGCAAAATTTGGTCACCAATTTTTGGCGTTTCGTCGCCCGACTTTTCCACCCGCAACATTTTTCGCTGTTTTTCAACACTTCCATTGGACTAAAATTCAAATTTTGTCAAATGTTAAAAAAGGGGGAAATAAAACCTCCGAGCCAAAGCTCACACGACGTTTCTGTCCAAATTTAAACGGTGTTCTCTGGTGATCAACAACTGCCGGCTTAGCGCTGTTTGGCATTTTGAGAATCTTAAATCATTTTCGATTAGTTTTGTCTTTGAGGCTTTTTTCACATCACCGGTTTGGCGAACGGTGATTGCTGGTGACGCGGTTGGAAATGTTTTCTCGGCTCCGACTGCGCCCTCTTTTTGCCACCAAAATTTTCGCCATTTTCCTGCGCTTTGCGAAACGACGGCCGCGCTGTTGGCGTCCATGGCTTCGGTTTACCGCCAAATTTGGCAGCACTGCCCCCTCCACTGCTGTGTGGTTTACCGCCGAATTTGGTGCTGCTCCCTCCACCCCTTTGGTTACGATTCGCCGACGAGTACGGCGGCGTCGTGGCAGCCGGCGGGGAAGAGGACGATGAGTAAATGTTCAGTTTGACCATCGAAAAGTATGCAAATTAGGTGAAAAATCACTTTTATACGTTATATTGGGTGCTAAAAAGAAGAAGTAAACGTTTAAGGCCGATGATACTTTTAAAGCACTTAAAAACGCCATGTAAGGTAAATGTGTAGACGCCAAATTCCTAAACTCAACTCGAATTCGATCAATGCGAGGCGCTTCGCGCATTGAAACGATTTTGATTGCCGATAAACGAAATGCCAAAAGTTTAAAATTGCGAGGATTTGAAAAAAGTTGTAAATGGCGACAAATGTTTGCGCATCGGCTTTCGGCCAGGCCAAAGTCCTTTCAAACCCATCTGAGGCTGTAAAATCTGATTTGACCTCCATTTCGACCCCCTGACTCGAATCCGAATACCGAAGTTTTTTTTTTTTTGGTTTCAGCAAAGTATTTAAAGAGTCCGACTCGACGTCAAAAATTATGCTCTCCAACAAATTGGTCAGTTTCGAAAACTGGCATGCATTGTTTTGGCTCGTCAACTTGTTGAAAACCCCATAATGTTTTTGTTAATCAATCACCCATCAACCAAAATTAAATTATATTAAAATATAAATATACATTTTTTCTAATGTCGCAATGTAAAAAGTGATTTAGGCCAAATGCGCCTTGACATTGGGCGGTCGATGCCAAGCGTTGAAAGCGGTGGCATCGGTCGGCGGGGCACGGCTGTGCTGTCATCAGACGCCCCCAAATTCCATCCGTCCGCTGGGCCCAAAAAACATTGTGCCAAACTTCAAGGTTTTTTTACACAAAAATTTCGTTATTTTAGCTCCGTCAATAATTGAAGAAAAAAATTATTCAAAATCAACCAATGCAAATTTTTCCCATAGTTTTCTTGTCCCCATAAAAATGTCCTCCTATTTTAGGGTCAAGCAATTGTGGACGCGGAAATGAAGACAATTTCATACGACGACTACAAGGGCAAATGGCTGGTGTTCTTCTTTTACCCGCTCGACTTTACGGTTTACCGTTTTTTTATAAAAAAAATTTTTTTTTTTTGAATCAGGATAAAAAATCCGGTGCCAGGAAAAAACCAGAGTTTAGGAATTTGGAATTTAATATTTTTTGCACCAATAAGCTTGTTAAAAACATTTTAAAGATTTTTCATATAGTATTTTTTATTTTACGTTTTTCAGTTTGTGTGCCCCACCGAAATCATTGCGTTCAGTGACCGTATCGCCGAGTTCAAGCAGCACGATTGCGAGGTGATCGCATGCTCTTGCGACTCGCAGTTCTCACATTTGGTCAGTCCACAACGCCCCCGGAGCATAAATTTTAAAATGTAAAATTTGTTTTCTCATAGGCTTGGGTGAACACGCCGCGCACGGATGGCGGCCTTGGCAAGATGGACATCCCGGTGCTCAGCGATTTCAGCAAGAAAATTGCGGCAGATTTTGGCGTGTTGGACAAGGACACCGGCCTTTCCTATCGGTTTGAACTTCTTTAAGGGGGGAGTTGGGGGAAATTTTTTTTATTTTAATGAAAAATTGGAAAATTTTTAATTCAAACCCTCCTCACCCTCTTTTTTAGCTAGTAATTTTTTTATTTTCATTGTTCAGAGGCCTTTTTTTGGTCGACCCCAACGGAATGGTTCGCCACTGTTTGGTCAACGATTTGCCGGTCGGTCGAAGTGTTGACGAAGCGCTGCGCATTCTGAAGGCTTTCCAATTCTATGAAAAGCATGGCGAAGGTAAGGAGAGGTCCCAATTCCAGGGGGTGGGGAGTTTTGTCACTCCGAAGGATTTTTTAGTTATTATTTTTGTTTCAGAATCGGTTTTAGTCATTTTGTCTTAGTTGAATGCGATTTAGACATTTTGAGTTGGTTAAGCGCGATTTAGCCGTTTTGACCTGGTTGAGCGCGATTTTATAAATTTTGTCTTGTTTCAGTGGCTGTTTTAGACGTTTTGTCCAATTTATAAAATTGTTTTGTTTATAGTTTGTCCCGCTGACTGGGAGGAGGGCGATGATTCAATTGACGTCAAATCGCCAAAGGAATACTTCAAGAAGCAGCAGAAAAAGTGAATAATGTACCGGACATTTTAGTCGAAATTTAAAAAAGCCACATTTTTTTGGTGTTTGTAGGCGCCGTCGTTGTTGTAGACGATCAATTACTTTATTCATTTAGTATATACGATAATAAATTATTGGTTCTGATTGCCTATATTTGTTTAGAATTTTACAAAAACCGGGGGGTTTTGACAAAGTCCTCCACTCGACAGGCCCATTAGACTATATGCTTTAGAAGGTTTTAATCGTTGGCGCTGAGTTGTCTCGGTGCCAAACTCACCCAAATTTTGCCGGACTCAACCGTCTTGCCCCGAGCCGGCCAGCCCATAAATTTTTTTGGGCGGAAGTTTTTGTTCCAATCAAAAGGACAAATCATCTCCTAAGGCAAGGGAAGGAGCGTTGACGTCAATTGTCCTCCGATTAGAATCAAACAGAAAAGCGATTAACAGCGTGGGGCCTGTTTTTTATTGCACTTTCTTTCTTCTCATTGTCAGTGCAAATGACGAGCGTTTTGTGGGCGGGGACCGATCGAGATTTCGATCGAGAATTTCGAAATCGGAGTTTTCAAAAAATCACGACTTCTTGAGTTATTATAAGGTAACTAACTGATCAAAGACCTATGGCATGTCCCACGTTGACACAAATCAATTCGCTTCAAATATTGTTCTTGTGTTCTGTACGCTTTTCCTGTCTTAGCCGGATCGGTGATCAGCTTGATTTGACTAAATCGAATACGGATTGTTTTCAACAATCTGATCACTTTTTAACTCACTGCACCACCGACTTTTCCAAATCTTTGCTTTGCCTATTGTTTGGTGGGGGTTGATCAGAGCAGAAGCAGAAGAGAACACGACCACACCAAAACTTCTCACTAAAACTCTTATTTGATTGGTCCTCACTGTGTGCTTCTCTGATCATTGCTGACAGCTGCTTGTGCTTTTGATCGCTCCAGCCGCCGATACTGATCAGATGGAAGATGTTTGTCCGGCAATTAATCACGCCGTCGCACAGCGAGAAAATGGCGCCCCGAGGACTGCACCTCATGTTGTGGGCCAAAAAGCGATCAAAATGTTTTTGATCGACCGATCAGCGACGAAGGACGTCGCCGGAAGGCTTTTTGGCATTTGTTCCAGTCTGACGTCCCAGATTATTTTATGGAAAATGCACTCTTTTAAATCATTTTAAAATTGATCACGATTTAGATTTTCGCTAGAAATAAACATAAAAAAATTTTTGAGTTAAAATTTTAAAAATTTAGCATTTATACTTAATTAATCGATTTTTGAAAAATGAGGTTTTTTAAATTCTGTAAAAGTCCTCGCAAATTTAAGACTTTGAATTTAATTCCAAACAATAAAAAAAATCAAGCTTTTATGGACCAAAAAATCTGAATCAAAAAATTTGCTACACCTCTTCTTGAACAATTTCAGGACCTTGCAAAAAATGCTTTGATTGAGAAATGACATTTAAAGTTATTGACAGCCGTGTGTCTTGTGCCCCTGTGGGGATGGGGGGCATCTACATGATGAAGGGGAGGGGATCAATCGGCTGTCCCTAACCTTCGCCCTCCCCTCCCCCGCTAATCACTGTCATCAAAGTGGTAAAAATTGATCGGACGGACGAAAAGCCACGCTCCTGACGTCCCCCCCCCCCCCTCCGGTGATCGCGACAATTTTGGAAATTTTCTCGCCTTCGACATTTTTCTAAAATTTTAACCTTCGGGGAATGATATTGGTAATTTTGATCTCTGAATGTTAGGAATGTCGCCTCGGGCTTTATCCTAAATTTTCCACCCATTCATTTGTTATAAAAAGTGTAAATTGATCCGGCTAAAAGCCACGCTCTTGACGCCTTCCGATTGCGACAATTTCTGAATCTGGCCTCGGGCATTTTTTGCAAAATTTCAATCTTTGATATTAGGAATTATGCCTTATGCATTTTTTTGTAGTCTTTGATCTTTTGAGTTTTGGAATGTTGCCTTAGGCGTTTTCCGGGAATTTTAACGGTCGGCCCGGCAATTTCCCAAAATTTGCCCCATGCCATTTAAAACTGAAATTGATCCTGCCATCCCTATGCTGATAAATGATCGCAAATTTTTTCAATTTTTGACGCCCCAGGCATTATTAGAGAAAATCTTTGCTCTTTTGAGGGATTTTTTTACAATTTTGTGCCAATTTCAATATTCTTTAAAGGACTCTTTTCCATGAGTCAATGCAATTATGCAAAAATTTGTTTGAGGCCAATTGGGCCAGAGCTTAACGCTAAAATGAATCAATACCGAAGCTTTGGGTTGGGGAGGCTGAATAGGACAAAAACGTGAAAAATTGAATTTTCCCAATGGGCCCTTTGGCAAAAAAATTTCATTATGTTGGTGAGACGCGAGAACCATTCATATTCAAATGCATTTTCACTTAATTTTTTACTCTTTTAATAAATGAATAAAAAAAAATCATTTAAATAAGATAAATAATTTAAAATCCAAAAACATTTCATTCTTTGAAAGGTTTGTCCGATTTTGTTAAAAAATTCTAAAATTCAAAAGATTCGCTCGCCAACGACTGAAAATTAAATATTTCCCCATTTTTTGGCATTTTTCACCAAAATGCTCCTCAATTATTTGCTTTCAAATCACAGCAGGTGCATTTTGTCTTGCACTTTGTGAAAGACATAATTTAATAACTTTCAGAACAATTAAAAATATTTAATATTTATTTTATTTTGTTTAAAAATCATTCCATCGTTTTATTATTTTGGATTTTATACTTCTAAAATTAAAAAAAAAGTTATCGTTTTTTTTGATTTATTTTATTGAAAATAGAATTTTCAATCTGAATCCAAAATGCCAATTTTCCCTGACTTTTTGTGCGTATTCATTTTTGCGGAATTTTTGTGCTCCCCGGAGGGGGGGAGGGGATTATTATTCAATGCTTTTTGTCGTCTTCTCAGAAAATAATAATCCCCGGCGCCTTCAGAGGCCAATTCTTTTGCAACGAATTTTTTTTTGCTTTTCGACAAGCTTTCCATTCCAATGAAGGAATTTCCGCTAAAATTGGTTGGGGATTAATTAAATTTTGTGCGCAAATTTTGCAAGGAAATATACCCTCTGGCCATTTTTAGAGGCTGCCGTAAAATCGTTTCAAAAATTTGTGATAGGGCGGGCTTCGAAGCCACAATGTTTTTTGAATTACAGTAAATGAGTCCCCCAATAGACGCCGGCGGAAGGGACCGTAAAAGTCCAAAAAAAGTCTCCCGGAGTTTTGCGTTAGGTCATGGAGAATTCAATTTTCCAACAAAATTTCCCAAAATTGACCCCTTCGGCGAAATCGGCGTATTTCCTTTTGGTTGCAACAATGGGGGGTTTTCATTTAATTAGACCACACATCCCCTGGAAGGCAATCTCCAACTGCTTTCAGGATTTGTTTTGGCAAATTTAATTTGAAAAATATACCTAAAAATTGAGCCCTCCGGCGATAATAAGCGGCGGGCCATAATGATTTTCAGTTGACAAATGAGCTGCATGCACTGCACCACCGGCGGGAGAGGCCGTAAATGTCCCCGGAGGGCAAAAAAAGGAAAATTTTCTTTCCCCGTTGGGGAAAACGACCTGCCTTCAACCACCAAGTCGGAGGGGATCCGATTTCGCCACCACCCGCTTCCGCTTCCCCTCGGGCAAAGCAAAGAAAGCGTTTTGCCCGACGACTGACTAATCCATATCCGATAATTCATCGCCAAACTGTGAACTCATCCCGGACTTTTTGAAAATTTTGCTTTTTGATCAATTTGTGTTGGGTTATTTGGAGTCATCTATAAAAATAAATTTTTCTAAAAATTCACCCTTTTTTAAATTTTAGCAAAAACATTTTCTCCTTCCCCCCCCCCCCCTCCATTTAGCCCCTTCCAAAACATGTCGATAATAAATGTCTGCTTTAGGCACCAACTTACAAACTTTGCACCCCCTCCCCCCCCCCCCCCTCCCCCCGGACGGAATTGGCCAATATCGGCAACTGTGGCCCTCTCCTGTCCACCGTAAACATTGGCACCCCTCCCTTGCCCCCCTCCGGGGCATGATGGCATGGCATTGTCTTTGTCGCCGTAGGCGCTGTGTTTAATTTTGTTCGCCTGAAGGGGTGCCGACAATCGAGCGTCGGCCGACCTAATAAGAAGGCCCCGGAGGGAGCAAGTTGGCCCCTTAGGGGGGGTGTTGGGCAGAAGGATATCGCCAGTCTGATGCTCACCACCCAAGCGATTTTTTTTCTTCAAAATTCCAACAAACAAAAATGAAGAAGGAAGTGAATATGATGGATACCGCCTTTTTGATGGTTTGCCATCATTGGCACAAAAATTCGACAAAGAATTTTTTTGAATTTTTGAAGGGTTGGGAAAGAAAAAACATTATTTCTCATGCACTTAAGTGGTCATTTTGCCAAGAATTTATTTTTGCTTAAAACCCTTAACCTGGTTTGCATGCCATTAAAATTTCGCCCTTTTTAAATAGGTAGAAGGAAGGTGCCACATTTGGATAAAGTTTTTTTCCTCGACTTTACCTCTAGGGCATAAAACAGAGTGTTGAGCCCCCCGGACCCCAAAAAATTAATGCTTAAAAACTCCGATTCCGGTTCCCGACATATTCACTCCGAGACCTCCGGGGTTGAACCTTATTTAAGCTCGTTTTTCTCCCGCCTCCCTCCCACGGCGACTATTTTAATAAAGTTTGTGCCTTCCTCGTCTCCACCTCTTGCTCCTCTTCTTAAACGTCCGCTTGGCCTCGACCTCGACCTTAGCGTCCTTTTCTCTTTGTCGAGGAGTGCCGTTGAATTTGTGCCGCCACCGCTCATCCCTTCCAATGTAAAACGTTTTGCCCATGGCAATTTTGTGTCCCCCCCCCGTCCCACCCTCTCAACGGACGGACCCTCGAGAAAATTGAAAATTGGCCCTGTTAAATATTGGCTCGAGGTAGGGGGTGTGATTGTATTTCCCGTTTCGTCCCCGGAGGGCATCTCTGACCACAACAGCCCCCAATTTGCATGTCGGTCAAATTTAAAAAAATTGATAACTTATTTTTTTAAAATTAAATATTTATATGCTAAAAATGATTTGATTGATTTTATTTATTTAAACAAAAATAAAATATTCGTATGTACCTTGGATTTTGGTTTTTTTATACCTATTTAATGTTTTTTAACATTTTTTCCTAAATTTCATAGTCCTCCCGAAAATTTTGTTGGCAATAAAATATTTACTGTTCAATTCCCCTGAGGCAATTTTGTGGGCGACCAATTCGCCTCAGGCGACGAAGTGAATTATTTAGCCCATCAATTTTTGTGTGTTTGCCTTGTCCAAATGATTTCCCAAGCGAATTTCATTCGGCCAATGGTGGGGACAAAACATTTTTGAAAACCGTCCGTTCTGGCATGTTAAGCAATGCTGGTTCAATTCCTTAAAGGGACTTCTATAATTTTAATATTTTTTCATAAAGCAGCTAATTGATAGAATTATGTATCAAATTAAATTAAATTAAATATATTTTGAAGATTTAAATTATTTTATTAATGCTAATCCACCAAAACGAATGCGCTCAAAATGTTGGCACTTCTGCATCAGAATCAGTGACAACAACAGTCTTTGTTGCTGCCGTTGATGATGTTGTTGTTGTTGTTGTTGATCACCAACCAGCGTCCGATCTGGCAAGTTACGCCACGTAGGTTCGAGCCCGGCTTTTGTTGATTTTTAAAATTTATTTTTAGGACAAATTCTGTCGGAATGTTGCGGAGCAACAACAGCAGAGGCAGCAGACGAATTTGTTATTGTCCATTATTCATTTTGTTTTTATTCTCAATTGGCTTTGTCGGCATCGAATTTGCAGGTGTTTGTTTTATTAAGCAAAACAACAAAAAAATTCCTAATTTGATTTATTATTAATACTTAACAAAAAATAATTGAAATAAATATATGTAAAATGGGATTCTAAAACTTTGTAAAAGTGTTAAGTCAACTATATATTTAAAAAATTGAAATTAATGCTTAATTTAATTAAGCATTTTGAAATTCGACTCAATTAAAAAAATATTATTTTTTGATTTTTTTTTCAAAATAATTGACATAATTTTAATGATATATTTTTTTGGTGTCAATGCCACGTTGCTGAGCAGCGAAAATGAGCAACCGAACGGCGCGGTCGGCGAGCAGCAGCAGCCCATGGTGCAGTGGGAGCACGAGCCGACCGCGTATCAGCACCATCAGCAACCGCATGAGGAGCACAACGGGTTCAACACCACTTACATCTCGCAGGTGAATGAAATTTGATGAATTTAGGAGAAATATAAAAACCGCCAAATTTTATGGCAAAACATTAAAAACCGGATGAAATGTTTTAATAATTATTTTATTATTTTTCCTAACATTTCTTCAATTTGGTAAAAATCGTCCAAAAAAGGCCGATATCTAAAAGTGCTTTTTGTAAAATTTGCAACAAATAGAAAACGCTAAAACAATTTACCAAAAATTCTATAAAGCACAAAAATGGAATAATTTTATACATATCATTAAAATGCAAAAACGAATTGGACTCTGAGTTGGATCTGAGGTCCAGCATTAATTGATCTGTGGAGTTCACTTAATTTTATCATCATCGTCCAGCGTTTGAAAAGGGTGGGCAGTGGAACGGATTCGAACTTTAGCAATGGGAAACGAATCGAAAACGACGATTTTAACCAACTGAACCACTAAAACGAATTAACGAGCGCCCAATTTCTTTATATTTATATATTTTTTTGCAAGATTCTGAACAGGCTGACGGACTCAAGAAAATACGACAAGCGCCTGAGGCCTCGTTACGGCGAGGGAGGTGGGAAATGTTGAAATTTTTAACAATTTTTTGTTGTTGAAGTTTTTGATTATTGGAATTTTTTTATTAAAAAAATAAACATTTTTTAAAAATTATTTTGGTGCACTTTCAGCTGTCGACGTTGGCATTACCATCCACGTGACTTCAATCAGCGCGGTGTCCGAGGTGGACATGGACATCACATTGGACTTTTATTTGCGCCAAACATGGTTAGTTGGTTGGTTGGTTGGTTACCTATTTTTTGTAATTTTATATTTGGTTTTTAAGGTATGATCCGAGGTTGGCCTTCCAGCAGTTGGACCCGGAATTGGCACGACGTATCAAAAAGCTCACCGTTGGTGTCGATTACTTGGAACGACTGTGGAAGCCGGACACTTTTGTAATCATTTGGAAGATTACTTTAATTTTAAAAATACAAAAAAAAACATTTTAATAATTTTTCTTTTAATTTTAATAAAGGCAAACAAAACATTTTTTTAATTAAATTTTATTTTCATAAATTTTGCAAAAAATTTTAAAATTATTCCGTTTACAAATTTTTTCATTTATATTTGATTGCATCTATTTTCAATGCTTTATAAACTGTTTTTTTAGAATTTTATTTTAAATTTTCGGGAAAAAATCAACAAAAAAATAAAAAATTCCAACCCAAAACGATTGATTTTTTCTTCAAATAAGCCTAATGATGTTTAAAATATTCAAAAATTGTCGCTTTTAGTTCCCCAATGAGAAGACCGCCGTCTTTCACTTGGCCACCACTCACAATTCATTCCTCCGAATTGAGCCGGACGGCCGAGTAAATATTTTAAATAAAATTTTAAGAGTAAAGTCTAATTTTACCCAGATTTACACCTCCCAACGGTTGACGGTGAAAGCGATGTGCCAAATGGAACTGCAGGTGTTTAAAAGTGATCAGAAAGTTTGGGACAAAACACCGCAAGAATTCTGAAGTTTCGGTGTCCAATAGAATTTGTGTGGCAGTATCAGAGTTTAGCAATTTTCCTGGCTTAAGAAAGTTTTAAAACAATGTTAGTCCCCGGCACTTTGGGGGCGGCATTTCCGGGGGGATCGCCGGCGGCAACATATTTGGGGTCGGGTAGCAAACAGGACAGGACATTATGACAGAATTACGCCAATCACTTACAAATTTGTGTTGTTTTTGTGGGAGGGTCGTGATCGCGAATTACGAGATCACAGCTGATTTCTGAATGCTATCCCGTGATCAGAAGACCATGGTTCACGTTCAAATACATTTTAATCGGCCGGAAATGTGGTCCAAAAAAATTCGAAAATTGGGGACGACGAGCCTTTAAAGGCTCGGGGTTATTCATGGACGCCAATGTCGTGGATTGGTGTCGGGTCAACCACTAAAGCAATTTGATCTGATCAGAACTTTCATTCCCGATGCTCTGTTCAGTTAGTTGATCGGTTTATGGACTGGTGTAATAATGGAATTTAACTTACCTAATTCGAATTCCATCTTTTTCCGCGCCCGAATTATCGAGTGCCGGACTGAAATTTCACAAATGGCCGTAACCCAAATATATTGTTTTAATTTAGTTATTTCCAATGGACTCGCAAACATGGTAATAAATATTTAAACTTCTTTTAAATTTTATAAATTTAGCAAACTCGGCCTGGAAAGCTATGGATACGATGTGGCGGACATTGGCAAAATTTTTATTCCAATTTAAATTTAATTCAAAATGAATTTGGGCTATTCAATATCTTAATAGATTCTGTCAATTTACAAATAAATTAAAAACTTATTCAACTTAATTTTTTATATTTAAATTTAAAAATTATTTTTGGCTATTAATTTTATTTTTTATAAATTTTATTAAATTAATTTTAAAAAACAACAAATTTTAAATATTTTGTATTTTAAAAACATTCCCAATTTTCTTTAGATTATTATTGGGGCGAGCGCCGTTCGGATGGACGGCGACCCGAAGACGCGGTGGCATTTGATGTGTTCTTTCTGCCACAGTTTCGGCGGACGGGTTACCGTGTGACCGGCACACATATCACAACAGCTTCGGGTTCTCAAATTTTTTGTTGTTTTAAATTAAATTATTTTGTTGGCATTTTGCCAAATTCAAGTAGTCTAATTTAAGGTACATACGCTCGCCTGTATTTTGAAGTGATTGTGTCACGTAATATCGGCTTCTACCTCATGAACATTGTCATACCGGTTTTGTGGCTTTTTTTTTGTTTAATTTTCCATTTCAAAATTCCATTTCCAGTCCATGCTAATTGTGGCCATTTCATGGGTGTCCTTTTGGCTCAGTCGCGAGGCATCGCCCGCCCGTGTCGGGTTAGGTGTCACTACGGTGGGTGTTGAAAATTCACCAAAAAAAAGTTAAATCCTCAAAAATTTGGGGGGTTATTTGAAAGGCTAATGCGGTCAGGAAATCTGTTATTTTTGTAGTTTTTTGGAGATGCTTTGGTGGTTTTGAGAATTTGCAAATTGTTACGATTTAATGACAATTTTTGAATTTGAACTTTTCTAATGGAACTCCTGCTTTTAATGCTTATGGTTTTCTAAAAATTTCAAAATTTTTTTCTTCCAAGGTGCTCACAATGACCACGCTGATCACCACAACCAACAACACAATGCCAAAGGTCAGCTACATCAAGGGTCTGGACGTGTTCCTCAATTTCTGTTTCATCATGGTTTTTGTGAGTTTTTTTGGCTTAAATTTCCGAAAAAATAATCTCTCTTTTTTAGGCTGCCCTGGTGGAATATGCCATTGTCAGTTACTGGAATAAGAGGCAATGCCGGAGAAGGCAACATTCAAAATAAATTCAAATAAACAAAATGGCGAATACAAAAATTTTTAAAAATTTTTTTAAAAAATTTTCAATTACCCAAAATAAATAAAAATGTTATAAATAAATTTAAAATATTGTGAAATAATATATGTATAAAAGGTAAGAAAAACAATAAAATTGCTATAAAATTGCAAAAAATTTTCAGGGACCGTCGAGAACGGACGCGGTCTGCGCCCGCGATGAGAGTGGCAGGTGCCCATCGCGGCGACAGCGCCATGCCGTCCACCGGTGCTGAGTACCCAATGTTTATGGTCTGAATTAAATAATTATTTTCAATTAACGAATTGAGTTCTTTCTCAAAACCTAATTTGTAAGGTCCCCGGACTGATTAAATTTAAAATTTTATTTAAAATGTTAATCTATTTTTCTTAACAGTTTTTCATTCAGTGGGCTTATTGTACAATAAATATTTAATTCCGCCTTCAAATTTATTATAATAATTATTTTTGTTTAAGTCATATCCAACAACGCCGGCCGGTGGGCTCGCCGTGCCGTCGCCGAACACCCAATCTTACGTGTACAGAGCGCCCGGACTTCTGGTACCAGCCGCCACTTCAACGACGACGGGTGCAATCATTTTATTTAATAATACAAATTTTTTAGTTAAATTTAAATAATTATTGTTGTTTAGACAGACCGAATCCAGACCGGTTCAAATACAGCTTCAACCTTAGCAGAGACCTTCTTAAAGCCATTGAAGCTCTCGAAGAGATAAAGCCTGGCCATATCTTTTTGATATTTATTTAATCGCAAAATTTAGATTAACGATCGTTTCATCTCTTTGAGAGCTTCTAAATCGCTTTTAGAATGTCTGAATCTGTTACGGTTGAAGATGTATTCAGACTCTGGTCTGGATTCCGTTCGTAATTTTCTAAGCTATTTTAGCCCCCTCCGGCAACGTTTTGTCGGGTGCTTCCGGCGGTACACAAATGCCCGCCGGCTCCGGCACTACGACCGCTATTTCGATACCGCCTGAGTGCGATTGTCGGCTTGGGTGGGCACGAATTATTTAATTTTTAATTAATTTGAATCGGTTTAAATTGGGGGAAAAATGCAAATTCAGAAACATTCCGTTGGTGCAATACGCGGCGACCGATTTTCAACAACAGCAAAATTCTGCAGTTCCATATATGATGGCAGCTACTGGAGCAAAATTGGGACGGTAATTTAATATTTTTATTTAAAATAAATAACAATTTGCAACAATTTTTAACAAATCTTTTTTTTTTGTTGTCCAGACGTCACCGGCGAAGGCCTTACTCCTACTACAGTGGCATGGGCGGCGGTGGTGCGAGTCCATTTTTGGTAAATGGGAAATATTTGAAATGGTTTTTGTGTCAAAATAAATTAGAAATATCAATCAATTCGAACTTTAAATATTAGCTATCATTGTTAGGGAAAGTTTTAAGTAACTTAAATCTTTTATTTTAATGTTTATTTATTATTTTTATTAATTAAAATATTTTTAATAATGTTAGAAAGTGTATTTGAATAAAACAAATTATTTTCTAGAAATATTCATTTAAATAAATTTACTTTTTTAAATAAAGGCTTCATCCACCGGCGGAGGCCACAGAAGTTGGCTGTGTCGCACGTTGCACTGTCGGAGGTTGAAGTGCGTGTGCTTTTTGCTTTTGATAGAAAATTTTAAAAAATTAATTAGTCGCTTCATTAACGGCCAACGGCGACTTTTTTAAATGCAATTTGTAATTAATATCCCTAAATAGCTTTATTAACAATGCTTAAATAAGGGGCCCGATTTTTAATTGCCCCCCGAAAAAAGAACAGTAAATTAAATATATTTTATTTTTATGAATGGTGATTTTTTTGTAACCCATCGATTGTTCAGTTTTAAGCTTTTGGGTGGGCGGGCAGAAAAATTAATAAAAAATTTAAAGCATTTTTTTCAAATGTTGCTCAAACTTAAAAGTGAACAAAACATTTTTTAGCCCGTCCAAAATCGACAGGCTTTCCCGATCGTGCTTCCCCCTTCTGTTCATCATTTTCAATTTGGTTTATTGGTAAAAATATGATTTAATTAACAAGGCTATTTGTTTGTCACAAAATTGGCTTCATTGGATTTTTTTAGGAATTGGATTATGTTATAAAAATTGATTTAAAGTTAAAAAACCTAAACCCAATTTTTCATTTATTTAATTTTAACTTACAAAAAAATGAAATAAGATTTAAAAATTTTTAATAAATTTATTTTTAAAATATTTTCAGGTCCGCCATGACAATAATGAGTCAGCGCGAGTTGGAGAAGGTGGACTTTGTGCCATTCACCAGCTGACGACTACCAATGTCAACATTCTTTCCAACAGTGTACATTTTCTTCACAATTTGCTCACTCAAATTTTGTACATTTTTAAAGAAATTAATTCAAATAAATAAATGTTTATTGAGAAGAATTTCGCCCTTTTTCTCTACTCACAAATTGTTTGATTCATATTAGAGTTCGGCGGGTGTATTCCCGGTCTTGTTCCCGCCCTTTATTGCCGAGCGGGATTTTTACGGGAACGGGAATCCCGTTCGAAATTCCCGTCCCGGTTAAAAGTTGAAATTCCCCTTACCGGAGGAAATTTATTTACCCGTAATTTATATTCATAATTTTCGAAAAAAAGAAGACAACATTTCGCCAAATTGTTTGTCGATGTGGCAGACAGCGCATGTTAGACACTATTTCCACTGAATTTTGTTGACATTTTTGGGGCCATGTTGTAATAAAGCTTAACCAGGGTCATATATGACATGATTGTCTTTTTTCGAGTGGCCGGTAATGCTAAAATTTTAAATAATGCTTGATCCTTTTTGGCTTTTGAAGAAGTGAAATCCTCGGGTAACCGGAACCCAAATTTTCGTGTAACCGGAGGCTGAAACCGAAATTTTTCGGTGGGTCTGAAACCTCGACAACCCTACTCGTCACCTCCATGTGCATAATGTATGGAGTTAAATCTGAGGATTTTCTTCTTTTTTTTTGTGGTGAGGTTATTGGGGAAAAATTTTACCGGTCCTCCGTTAAATTCTGCATACTTATGTAGTAATAAGCAACAGACGCCACTCCCTCCCATTGTTAAGGCTAACTTTTGTTTGTTTTGTGTGCATTTGTACTTTGTCCTCTTGGGGTGAGGCGGGACGGGAGTTTATAATTACTTAACTAAAACGGGTCGATAAAGACTCAATCACCACCTTTCAAACAATAATTCTATGGAAGACAATCAAAATTAGCCATTCTGCTGAGGCTTTATAGCATTTTTTTAAGGAATTTTTTTTTTTACCCGAGATCAGGGCCGTATATGAATCTTAAAATCTGATTTTCTGGTTTTGTTTTAGAGTTTTAGACCCTTGTTCAAATTATTTCTTTTTCCGCAATGACTTCAACGACAGTTCGCTTATGCTCTTTGCTCGCGCGATTTCCGGCAAAAAAATTTGTCAGTTGCCGGACTTTTTCAACCACTCGGCCGGTGCTTGGTGAGGGGGGCAAAAAAAATGAAAATCCTTTACCCGAAAATTTTTTCTGGTTACGGGGTCTGCCATAAATTCCATGACGATGGTACTCGATTTGAGAAAAAAAGATTCAGTATTTAATTAAGTTTCAGCAGACATTCTGTACACGCCCAAGCATGAATGGATTTCAATGGACGAGGCGAGCAGTGTCGGCACCATCGGCATCACAAACCATGCTCAAGTGATTTTTTTTTGATTTTTAACAAAAACTAAAATATATTTAAGGAATCGCTCGGCGACGTTGTCTACGTGGAATTGCCCGAACTTGGCAAAAAGTTTGGCACTGGTGAGACGGCGGGTGCCATTGAAAGTGTGAAGGTATGCGCTTTGATCACAAGGTTTGGGCTTTTGTGGGATCCAATATTATAGAAAAATCTACCAATTTTGATCATTCTTAAAAAAAAATTGAGACGACACCAAAAACCACGGATGGAATATTTTGATAAAATTTTGCAAATTCGGAATTTTTTAGAAAAAAATCCGAAGCATTAGGTTTTTCTTTTGGAGGTTCATTCAGAAGTTTTTTTGTTCCTTTTTTAATTCGCGTCCCTTTCGGGTCGATGTTTGTTGGTGTTTTCAATTCAAGGCCGCTTCGGACCTGTACGCGCCGGTGGCCGGCGAAGTGGTGGACCGGAACGGAGAAGTTGAGGACAAGCCGCAGTTGGTCAACAAGGACTGTTACGGAAAAGGTTTTTATTTTTTTTAAAATAATTTTTAGATTTAAAAAACAACGCCTCCCTCTTAACCATCCAAAAGCTGTTCGTTAAGTGGATTTTTTTTTCATGAAACGCATTTTTTTTACGCGAAACCCCAGGAAACAGCAACTCCTGAAATTAACCGCTTTTTGTTTACAATTTGTCTCAAAGATGTCATGTGTTTCAGGTTGGCTGTACAAGTTGAAGGTGGTCAATCCGAGCGAGCTGGACGGGCTGATGAGCGAGCAGAGCTACAAAAACTTCTTGGCCGAGGAGCGCAACAAGGAAGACGAAACCCAACATTTTTGAAGAGGAAGGGGCTGCAAATGGCACCGATTTTGGCGCGAATTGGAGGCAGTGATGACAAAGCCATTCATTTTACCGTATTTATTTTATTGATTTGTTCATTTAATAAAAGTATTTTATCCATACGATTTTTTTCGTTCTTGGGGATTAATTATTTACTTAATGCAGTGATATGGACAAGGTCCTGTCTGTAAGTAAAAATAAACGGAGTTACTCGGGATTGGAGTTCCAGTCCCGTCCAAACTCTGGCTAATGGTCTGAGTGTCGAATTGTTAATTTAAAAATCCCGATTTTTGGGGTTTTCTGGCCATAACTTTTTTTGCGAATTGTCCAATCGCAGATGAAAGCTTTTGAGAAGTTGATGCCATCAAGCTGCGATTGAACAAAGCCGGTCGCCACCAAATCAAACAATGGTGCCAGCAAATTTTCCAACTCCCGTTTTTAATAGCGGTCTTGTGCTACACTAATCTTTAGTATTTCGATCAGCAAAAAGTGATTTTTGGGTTCAAATTTAAAGTTTGTTAAATTCGGGAAAAAAAAAGGAATAGGGACATGGTTACAATTTTCAGAATTCAATTCACTTTTCACTGATCAGTTCGGGCATCCGGGCTTGGACCTAAATGATTATTTATTTTATTTGGTTTTTTGTTTTTATTTTGTGCACCTCAAGCATGGAACCCGTGTAAACGCGCAAATTTTTGTCCCCAATTTGTGGCCCAAACTGCATGTCCAGTACAGTCGCAAGCATCGACGCCTGCATTCCGGAATTGCATAAAGCGACCTTGGAAATTTATCATTAAATCAAAATTAATAAATACGACTAAAAACAATTCAATGGAATTAAAAATATTCTTTAAAATAAAGTATTATTTGAACATTTGTTAATAATTAATGTAACAATTTCAAATAAATTAATAATGATTTTCAAAATTTTTAAGTAAATTTCACCAATTTTTTCCCGTCTTTCTCCGGCTGATTCCCAATGATCAGTCCACTCTTTTCGACTAATTCTCGCAATTTTGCTGGCGACCTAAAAACTTATGTTTAAGGATATAATATACAAATGGCTAAATTCGATCCAGCATAAATTGATTTTGAATGTTTTTTTAAATTTTTGCACATTCTGTCCAATTTAACACCTAAATTGTCCAGTTTCGGCATCAACCAATTCTGTTGAAGGAATGTTTATGGCACCTGCCAAATGACTTCCGGCCGGCTTTGGTTTTGATAGGTCAAAAGCGTATTCTTTGCCTGGAAATTAATTATTAATATAAAAATATTTATTAAAAATTGACCCTCAAATTGAATCTTGGGGCGCGCATCCAGCAGCTTCCATCGCGAAATGTCCACAGTTTTGCGTTCACCTTCCCCCACAAGTTCTTCAAATGTCACCGTTTTTGACGATGGTTCAGTCTTAAAATTAAAAATAATTTAAATATATTTATAATAGAAGATTTCGTTCACCATTGCGCGCCAATTGCCTTTTTTCATCACGAAAACTGCTTCATGCTCGTTCATTTCCGACACTACGGGGAACTGGTGGGCCTTCCACGCCGCCAATCCGCCGTCCAGTAACGAAATTCCTCCCTCGTGACCATAGGACTAAAAATTAAAAATGATTGGACAAAAATTTGTCTGTTTTTAATCACTTTGAAGAGCCAGTAGACCCTCGAGGCGAACAACATTCCCCCGAAGGGTCCGCGTCCATAGAGCACCAGGTGGTGGTTGTTGTTCAATCCCAACAGTTGCGCATACTGCTCGAAGACCTAAAGCTTAAAATTCTTATTTTCTTCGAATAGAATTAAAAATAGAATCGCCTCAGCGGGGTAATGCGCAAATTTCTCGTAGGCTGTCGGATGGGTGGCCAACGCAAGGTCAAAGTGCACCGAGTCGAGAATATGGTCGCTGCGAAAGGCTTTATGAGACCTGAAAATTTAATAATTAAATTTAAATTGGGCTAATCCATTTTGTCTACTCGCTGTTTTGGTCGGGGTCAAAATGGCCATATTTGTAGTAAGCCGGACGTGGTCTAGGCACAAAGGCGCAGTCGAGCAGACGAATGCCAACGGAAGCCGTCTAATTTTCAAATTTAGAATATAATAATTTTTATGCAATTATTCTCTCACATTAATTGCCTCAAGGAGTGCCGAAGGTGCCAACAGTTTTGGCAATTGCATTGACATCTTCCGTGCTTCTTCTGGCTCAAGCATAATTTAATTTGCAAGAAATTCTTGTAAAATTGGAAAAGGAATTAATGAATCGTTTTTTACGATTTAAAATTTCATTTTATGGGGGAGAATCAAAAAAAATTCTAGTTTGACTCTCAAATTATCCGTGTACATTGTGTTTATACTTTATATTCCAATTCGCGAATTTGTTTCGTTGGACAAAACGAACGATTTCTTTTAACCAAAATGTTTTATAATAAAACTTCAATTATTCAATGGAAAACCAAAGTACAAAATAATGTTTTAAATCTCATGGAAATGGTTAAGTTAAATTGTACAAATGGAAAGAGGGTTAAAAATGGGAGCGGGGGGAAATAGAAGAATCATTCATTTTCTCGATACCAACATGGCGTATTGCATGCACTTCACCCAGTGGCGCTCCTCCGCAGGGCTGTAGATGCGCAAGAACAGTCCTAACGGCAGCGCGCTGGGGTCCAAACGGCCAAGCACGAACACCTGCGCATGGCAATGGTATTGATCAAGTATTATAATCGATTGATACGTTCATGTCTTTACAAAATGTTCAAAAAGTATTCCCAACTTCGCATAAAAAAATCGGCTAAATTTTGCAGTTTTTTGGACCAATTTTTGTAACAATTTTGCTAATTTAAGAAAATGTTTGTGGACATAAAAAACAGAGAGTGCGCTGTATGCACAGCACCACAGACCAGCACGACGGGCATCATGTCGACCAGCTGTCGCCAATACTCCGTCTGCGGCGCTTGCGCAAGTTCGTGCAGGAAGAAGATGATGAAGGTGACCGGCGGTCGTAGTGTGCAGTCGCGCACCACACGAGTGAAGCGCTGAAATATTGTTTTTTTTTATTATAAAATTATTTTTATTGAATTAAAAAATTGGAGGACTTCGAACACATTTCGGACAGTGTCCAGCGCTGCCTGCTGCTGTTTGGAGTAAAGAATGGACGACGATTTGTGGGGCTGCGAAGATGGACGTGGAGGTGGAAGCGGCGTCGACGATGAACCAGGGAACTGTTGTTGTTGTTGTTGTTGTTGTTGTTGTTGTTGTTGTGATTCCGACTAAGAAATGGTAAATTATAAAATTCAGAAAAAAAGAAGTTAAAGTTAGCCAATAATTGCGAGTAAATTGAAAATAAACACTTTGGCATTATCTGACGTCGTTTGTCCACCGCCCCCGGCACCCGCCGCCGCCACTTTTTGTTCCTCGCCGCCGGAGCCTTCGCTGCTCGTCGGTTCCATGCCACCAGCAATGGCACCCAACGGAGAAAACGGCTGCTTCAATGTGTTGGTGTTACTGCAGGTACCGGCTGTGACAAGGAAAAATAAACAAATGCTTGAGGGCTTACCCGAGTTAAAAAATTCAAAAAAAAATTTTAAATAAATTATAAAATTTCACCAGTTGTTGATGCTTGTGCAGACTGGTGACGCCTCTTCCTGCTGCAAGTGCCGTCAGCTTAAAATTAAAAATTAAATAAAAATAAGTAATAATAAAAATTGGACCCGTCGTCTGCTGAATGCCGTAAATTTGCAGCAGCCGTTTCTCCCTCTCTTGCTTGCCCAAAACACTCCGTTCACCAGCCCAGAGGAGAAGCTTAAAAAAAAACTTTTGCAAAAAAAAAATGGGAAAAACGCCACCTGCAAAGCTCGGACAAGCATTTTTGCCATTACAGTAGCCTTAGGAGACAGATCGCCAACAATCGGGTGGCGCTAAAAATTAAACTGTTTACAAAATTGGCAATAGTGCCAATTAATTTCCCAACACAAACACCTTTTGCTGCTGTGCATAACTCTCCGACATTGGCACTCCTCCCGGTTGTTGTAGCGGTGGTACTGCGTCCGTGGTAGTGGTGCTTGGAACTGTACTGCTTGAACGCGTTGAACATGACGTTGTGGCGGAAGGAATAAACAGAACACATTCGACCAACTCAAAAGCATTTTAATAATTTCGAATTTTTTTTTTGATTTTCATCTTACAATTAAAGCAAACTCAAAAATGTGCAAAAAAAAATTGTGCCTGTTTGATCATTTCGCACAGGCACGGCACTGGATAGGTGAATGCGGTGGCTAGACACAGCTCGCCCGAAAGCTCCCCCTCATCCACCGTGGCAATTCGGGTTCTAAATTGATGATCAACAAGACTCTAATAACTAACTGATCATATCTTAAAAATGTAATATCCCTCAGAAAGATTTGATCAAATCCCAATCTTAGACAATTAATTAGACCAGTATTTTGGCAGATCAGATTTAAATTATTAATCATTTTTTGGACCGAACTGGTTCAGCATTTGGCCAAGCCAACAATGGAGCCAAATGTCCATTCGCAGTGACACATTGCAGCGGTTCACATGCGCAACGGCATCCGGACTGGCCCAGCCCTGCTGGTTTGCACACAAAAAGACCTTAAAATTATTAAAAATAATTACCCAGCCAGCCTTGCACCCTGGTTGGCACACAAAAAGACAACATTTAAATTATTAAAAATAATTAAACATTTATTTTCCACCTCCTTCAGGCGCTGTTTCTCGTCCTTCAGCTCCTCTTTGTCTGCACGCAAAAGGGTCAACTTGCGCCCCGGCAGTGCGGGCAACGGACGCTGTGCGAAGCCTGCGAAAAAAATCGATATAAAAAATAAATTTAGAAAATATATTTTGGAGCAAATTTTTAATTGAAAGTTTCCTAATTAGTCATTTTATTCGACCGATAAGCCATGTGTACGGGTGCTCCTTTTTTACGCGCGCTTCCGCCAACCATTTCAGCGTCCGACGGGCCAAAAACATTGAATAGCCGAGGCTATAAAAAAATAATAATATAAAAATTTTGATTAAATTATATTTTTTTAATTTTCGACCGTTCGTGCCCATTGTCCTTCTCGGGTGCAGTCGACTGCTGCTGCTGCTGCTTCTGCCAGCCGATTTCAAACTCGCGCATTGCTCGAGCTAACGCTTGCCTGAGGGCATTTTGATTTTACAGTTTAGCCTGAGGCAAATAATCTTTATTTTAATTTGTGGCAGCGCTTAAGGGCATTTTATTCTTCTCCAATTTTTAATGGAAATAATTTTTGCGACTTGGCCAAATTTTCTGCGTTCGTCGGTTGGGTGTCAAGCCATTGCACCAAACACAGCCACAGCGAACTCAGATGGCGAAAGGTGCAGAACACATTGTTGACCTGGCACAAGAAACAATCAATCAATCAATAATCTCGATTTTGTTAAAGGAATTGAATTTCACACCGTTTCCCCCACTTCTTCTGCCTGGGGGGAACCCAGGTGGAGTTCGTCCAGCAACAATTCGCCCACCAACGGCACCAACTCCAAGACGGCACCAAAATCGCTGTGTTCCGCGCTCCAAAATGGCGTTTTGTGTGCACACATTGCGCTGAATTGGTTGGCGCGGAATTGGGCACAAAACTGCGGGGAGGGTATAATACAATATTTATAATTTTAAAATTTAATTCGAAACTAAACATTTTCATCAACGACAGTGCCATCTCTTAAAATGCCACCAGACGCCGGCATTGTCATCGGTTCACCTGCAGTAGACGAAAAAAATAAATGAATGACCCCAACTTCATTTTAGAACTATTGGCGAAGGTTTTAAAATATTGTACTACTATATAATGGAAAAGCAGTACAGAACGAATTTTTTTAAAAAATATTTTACTAAAATGAATTTAGTAAAATTTATCAAAATATAAATTGAAAAAAACAGTGTCCTTAAAAATGTACTATAATAACAAAACTTTACCAAAAATTGTTTAAATAAAACCCAAATATATTTTAAATACAAACCTCGCTCAACACAGTTGGCGTAGCGTTTGTTCCACAGGAAAAAAGCGCAATGAACACGGGCACCCACCAGTTCCTCGAGGCGCTGCAAAATTTAAAGAAAATTTGGTGATTTTTTGTTTGAAATTTACCAGGTCCGGGAACACTGCTTGAATGCGCGCCATCAGCAGAAAAGTGGAGTCAAAAATCAACAGTCTGCCCTGCGGGCTGCTCGCCACCGCGTCGACGCCCTTAGGGAATGCCATTTTGACAAAAAAAAAATTCGATTAAAAAAAACACCTCATCGGTGCCAACTCCTTGGGTTTGTGCGTTGAGCGCAGCAAGCCAACCCGAAAACTGTGACAGTTCCCCGCTGGCGCAGTATATTGAGCACAACATGTCAATTGGGACTTCTAAAAATATTTTAAAAAAAGTTTTTATGGTTTTTTTCAAAACCATGGGGGATCAATTTGCGCAACATTTCCTCCGTTTTTTCCGGCACCACCCGATCAATGGCATTTTTGGCCTTCTGCACGCGATTGATCAGCTCAGAACGGGCCTTCACCATTTGGGCGGCTTCGGCAGCTGATTTTTTTAATATTAAAAATGGAATACAATTTATTTTAAATTAGCCAAACTGGTCGCCGATGAGGAAAGGCCACCAATGGCGGAACGCAAATGTTGAAGGAGTTCTTCATTTTGTGCACGGTCCCCATCTCTACAAAAATAATAAAATATTGTTTAAATAAAAATAAACATTTAAACGCACCGTCTGCTCACCAGCGCCTCATGGTCACTTTGACTAACAATGTCCAGCCGACGGAGCGCGTCCATGAAGAAACGGAAGAGATTGTCCGACTTTTTCCCGTCAAGTTCGTCCAGTAACGACGCGCTCGCGCACAGACGGCCTAACGCCGCGCTGACCGACGCACGTGGAACACCGCGGGACAACATTTTGCTAAAAAAAAAATAAAAATTATAATAATTTTAAAAGCATTTGCTGTTTTTCCCACCTCAATATTTGGGGCAGTTTGAAGAACACGAACACATCGGCCAATGCCTCGCGTTCTCGTCGATCGCCATCATTTGTTGACGAAACTGTTTCCAACTAAAAAAAACATTGGGATTTTTTTTCAAAATAAGGATTTTAAAGCAAAAAAAGTGATTGTCACCAATCCTAATTTATATAATTGTGAAATAAAAAAGTTTCAATTTCTATGCCAAGACTACACCTGAATAAGAAAGCCAGCCCGCAGCAGATCCTCCACCATTTGTTCATGGCTCATGCCGAGCACTCCGCTGACCGCCAGAAAGGCATCGGCCACCTCAAAAGTTATTTTTCAAAAGGAAATGAGAAACAAAATGCGGAATTTCTACCTCATCAGCAGACTTTAGCACGCGATAAATTGCGTAGACGGATGCCAACGTAAGAATGGCAGGCCGATGCCGTCGGTGGATAAAATTCTCCCGGAATGGGACCCAACCAATTGCAGGAGGGGTGGCAAAGCTAAAAATTATGATTATATACGAGACCGCCCCCCCCCATCTCCTTGGCTTACTCTGGGAATGTGTTAACAAGTTGGGCAAGTTCACGAACACAAATGGTCAATTGGTCGTTGTGCTCATCTGGGCCCATGGATTCAGATTCTGCCACCTTTTCACAAAAATCGTATAAAAAGAAAAATTAAAAAACGACCTCCTCGTCCTCCTGTTTGAGACGTGCCACAGCTTCATTCAAACGGTCCAACAAAAGCGGCATTGGGTCCGCATGCGTTTTGCCTGTCACAAAATTTTAAAATATATTTTTTTAATTTTCGGCTTTTTAACAACAAAATAATTTAAAAAAGCACCTGAAATTTGAGAGAAAAACAGAAAGAACAGCAATGCGGAGAATGGTACTGATCGGAGACGACGGACTGCGCCGATCAGCCGGAGGAGCAACGACGGCACTGCCGACGAGTTTGACTGCGCAAGCAAAAGCAATAGTTTAAATAGGGTAGTACAAAACCGTCTAAAACCGGTCCACCGGATACCGGTTAGCTTCAAAACACCCGGTTAATTCAAACAAAAACTTTGTCCGGATTAATCGGTCTTATTCAACAAACCCAAAATTTGCTTTCAAATTTATTTCCGTTTATTTACCATATTTTGTTTGGTCAGCGCGCACAGTGCACCGACGTACCAATCGAGCACGCCAAATGCGAGGGCACAGTGCCGAAGACAGTCGGGCGGCGACGAGCCCGGCCCGGCGTAAGGACCGCTGATTTTTTTAATTTTTTGCTAATATTGTCAATGGTTACTTTGAAAACCCAATAAAAAGACATTATAAGGCTGTTGAATCCAAAATTGGTCCCAGTTAAACGGTTTAAAGTCAGAACCCGCGTGGAAGGCAAATTTAAAAAATCCGAAATATCAAAAAAAAAAGAAAAAATTTACCGAATTTCGTGCACACATTTCTCCAAATGTTCAGCCACTGTTTCCACCTCGTCTAGCCTTGTCAAACAATCAAAATTTGTCTGGAATTTCAAAAACTCTCAAAATAAACACCAAAAAAACAATTCCCCACCAATACATCCACATAGTCCTGGGCCGGCACAGCCCATGGAGCATTGGCACGGAATGTCAGGGCATGCAAAAAATCAAGTGACCGCCGAAACGATGACATACGGCGGTTCCCTTACAAAAAGCAAAACAAATTTCATAAAATTCACAAAAAAATGTTTAATTACGAACCATAATCAACCGGACATTCTCGGCCGAGCAGCGGCAAGCGCCCTGAAAACCAAAAAAATTTTTTTTTTAATTTCAGGCAAAATGTATAAAATTCATTCGAATGGTTGGTTTTCAAATAATCAAACATTTACTCTCTGAAAGCGTCAAGTTTAGCCCTTTTGTCGTGAAATGCTCTGTTGACAACAACAACTAACCAGCAAGCAATAAAGGGTTAGTCAGGTCGACGGTGCCATTGGCAATTTCGGCCAAAAATTCGACTGCAGACGCTCGACAGCCTAAATTCCCAATTCCGAGACGAAAAGCGCTAAAAGTTACGCAAAAGTCGGTCCACCAAAGAATCAAAACAGCTCAGATTGGCCTCCTCGGCTCGAGAGGCCGCCAAAACAACCATAAAGCCAAAGCGAAGCGCTTTTTCTTTTGCCTATTTTTGTGGAAAAAGAGCGTAAACAGTAAAAATGCAATAAAAAGAGGCAAATTATTCGACAATGAACGATTTTTTTTTGGCGGAAACCAGTATGAAGCCTTTGAATAAGTTGAATTCAAAAATGTTTAATCGGCCATTTAAAAAAGGAACAATTGCGAATAAAAAAAATGTCAATGCCACATGCGAGATCAATCTACGAAAATGTTTAAGGCAAGCGTAAAGATTGTATGAATAAAAAAATGTGCAATTTTCAATCGCGAAAATAGTGCTTCAGCACGTAGCAAATGTCGGCCCGAGTCACCGCCTTGGACCCTCTATGTTTGGCTAGTTGGCACACCATGGACAAGACCTGAAGTTCTCTTTAAAAATTTCTCATTTTTAAATAGTACAAAACAATTCAATCGTTAAGGGGTCTAAATGTGCAATATAAAAATTTGTCAACCCAAAAAAAAGTTGCATTTTGACTTTCGAAAATGTTCGAATTCGGGTTCGTGTTCGACATTAGCAAAATCCGAGCTTGGATTCGTGTTCTACGCAAATCTCACCCCAGGAAACATACTTTTTAATTTTTTTTCCCGTCGGGACCCCAATTCTCTACCATTACCGTTTTCTCATTATTACTAATGTTTTCGTTCTGCTTAACCTTTTTGGGTTCAAGCATAAAACGTGTCTGAAATATCGAAAAATGTTTGAATTCGGGTTCGGGATTCGGAATTCACAAAAACGAGCTCGGATACTACGTGTTCTAAACCTAGAAAGCATACATTTAAATTTAAAGATTTTTTTCCGTCGGGACCCCAATTCCAAAGGATGCCAAAAATAAAGTTAGAAATGAGGACTTACCTTGTCCACATATTCCTCGGCATACTCCGCGACCATTTTTTTCACTTGGTCATCCAAACGCACATTCGGCTCCAATTGGGCTAAAATGGAGTTGACCAACGTCTCCCCAAACACCTCAGTATCAGCGTCAAAATCACTCGCCATCGAATCAAAAATATAACGACCCTAAATTTGACTTTTCTTTGAAATTGAAAAAAGAGTAATTTGTAGGGTTTCGTGGTCGTAGATCCGATTCCATTCCGATCAATTATATGTAGCCTGGACTTGTTCGGTTTCGGCTCATGGACGGCAAAAAAAAAAAGAAAAAAAGGCGAATTACATAATGTTTGAACGAATTGTTGGTAAAATAAAACTTTGGCGTTCTGTCATTAAAAGAAAAAAATCGAGTTGGCCGCACATGAACGTGTGCGATTTTTTTAAACGTGCAGATCTTCCTGGTTTTTTGCAGAGCTTGTAAAAGTACATATCGAAATCGGTGAAATTCGTCCTTACAGTCTATTTTTTTTTTCACATTTTTCATTATTTTAAAATATGAATTCGGATCCAAGGTTCGAACTTGGTCGAATCGGGCAAAATGGAGGGTATCGGACATTTCGCCTTCTATTAGATGTGTGCTGTGTGTATGTGAAACGTCTTTTTACCCCCAATGGGCGAAATGTTCTGACACCCCCCCCCCCCCCATTCTGCTTGATTGCCTTCTTTTTATAAAAATCGATTTCGTATATTTTCCCTTTTTGTTGTGTTGTGTATGATGTGCGTTCTTTCTTTCGTTTACTTACATTTTTCTCTTGCCATTTGACCTAACATTTCTATTTTTAAATTGGTGCTATCAGCAAAGGGTTGATGAAATTAATCTCTATGTGAAATGGGGGGGCAAAGTTTGCTAACAGCAAAGGAGAGAGGGAGGGAGGTCAATATGTGTTGGAAAATAAATGTGGTTCATTCCTCAATCACCACAGAGTTCATTCACTCTGCGTAAAATCTGGGAAATTTACGGCTCTAATAGCGACCCACCAACGGCGGCTCAATTGTGAACAGAATGTACAAAATGGGCAATTTGTTTTGATTTTAGTTCACGTATTATTTGACCAAAATAAAATTAATCAGCAGCAAAATGCCGACTCTTCCGCCCCAAGTTGGGAAATTTTTGGACGACTTTGACAAGAAATTGCAAGAGCCAAGCGCGTTCACCAATGCACTGGGCAAAGTTGAGGCCAAAACGGGCCTTAAACGTCTGCACATCGCCGGAGGTTTCCGTTTTCTAAAGCCGTGACAAATGTAATTCTTGGTGCTTATCGAAGACACAGAATCCGAATCTGACCTTTTTTTTGATCGCATCGATCGAAATGATAAAACTTTTTATGTCATTCATAAATTGACCCCTTTTCAACATCGGATGCTGCGCCCTTGATAACATGCAAGAAATTACCCTTTTTATTCAATGTATCATTTAGCAACAAAAATTTTCACAAATTTAGCTCTGGTCGTCATCTACGTGCTGTACCTTCTGTTCGGACAATCTGCACAGCTTGCTTGCAACTTGACCGGCTTTCTCTATCCGGCGTTAGCTTATTTATTGTTGATTTTAGTTTTTGACAAAATTCTTTTAAGCTATATCTCCATAAAGGCAATTGAAAGCCATTCGAAGGAGGACGACACCCAGTGGCTGACATATTGGGTATTACATTCATTAATTTTTATATACACAGCAACATAAAATGACGTTATTTATTAGATGGATTATTTGCGCGTTATGGGTTTTTGTTATTAAATTATCATAATTCAAATTTTTTTGAATGCCAAAAAATACTCAAAAGGGCAATAATTCCAATGATTTTTCTCAGGTCGTTTTTGCGCTGCTCAACGTGGTCGAATTCTTCTCAAACACGATCCTTTACTACTTCCCCTTCTACTGGCTGCTTAAGGTTCAACATAAAAAATAATGCCCCAAAAATTCTCTTGAGATTGGCCTTGGGACGAATAAAATGGCTTTTTTAAAAGGAGCTCACTGTTTTGAAAATTTTTACATTCTTTAACCAATTTTCCCGCTCCATAGTGCGCCCTGCTGCTGTGGTTGTACATGCCGAACACTTTGGGTGCTCAGCTGTTGTACGTGCGCATCATCCGCCCGTTCCACCACAAGAACATCGACGGGATGCTGAACAAGGCGGCCGGAGGTAGGAACGGAAATTGTTCCGATGGATTTTTTGTGTGTTTTTGCTGGGACAGACAGGACAACATGGTTAAAACTGCCCCCTGGCTAACGGATCTGGTCTTGTCAAGTAGTAGTGTGTGCCGTACTTAAGTGGCGGGGTGGCATTTGTAACTGAAGCCCTTCTCCGAAATTCGAGAACGAGAGTCATATTTCTGAGATTTTGAACACGGAATTCGCACATCTGCTGTTCAAAAATTCAATTTTTTTTAAATAAATCGAAAAAAATGCTGCTGCTTTGTCCAGTGCTTAATTGTTCATTTCAGATGTGCGAAAGGCATATGAAGAGCGCGTGAAGGAGACCTGATGGAATGAATGAGCGGCACGGCACCACAGACAAATTGAGGGAGAAAGACGTTTTTTTCGTCGTTGTATTAAAATCAGGTCCTCGTTCTACCCCATCTCGCATACTCTCTCAATTTATTTACTTTTCAACCTGACACTTCCTTTTTGCTTAAAATGCTGTGGCCTAAATTTGGTCTCTTCCAATAGTTTGATCGGATCGGCAACAGTTTTTGTATTAAATCCAAAACTTTGCACTTTCGTTCACCGCCGCCTATTCCATCGCTGTTATTTGCTTTATTATTTACTCCACGACACGATATTTTTGCGCTTATTTGTTCTGATAATAAATTTAGATGAAAAAAAATTGCGAATTTAAAAACAAAAATTTGCTAACTTTGCATCAAGATTATACATTTTCAAGAATACTGTTCTGGTACTGGGCCAGGGATGTTGTTTTATCCTGCAAACCGGGCGTGTGGTCTATTCCAAAAATAGCACATTTGCCAAATTGAAAATTAAACCTGTTTTTGATGGTTTTCAAAAAATAGGCCGATTTTGTGTTTTGGCATTTCAAAATTCATGAATTTTTATGGGGAAAAAAGTTTGCAGATAGATGAAGGTTAAGAAGCGTTCAAAGTCCGACTTCGGCGGCGGGCCGCGCTCGAAACGTCTAAACCAACGGGCCGATGACGGCGAAGGGGCATCCGCCAACGGCAAGCGGCTGTTTGTGGTGCTCGAGGACTGCAGCCTCGAGGTGGCCAAGGTGGTCAAATTTTTTTTTTTTTTTTGTAAAATATTAAAGAAATTTTTCATTTTTTAAGGTTGGTGCTGAGCATGTCGTGTTGAGCAGTGATAAGTACGCAAATTGGCTACGCAAACACAACATGGATCCGGCTCAGTACAGGCCGGACATTCTTCACCAGGTGGAGCCGGCCGAACAAATTATTAATTCGCCGGGGGGGGGGGTCGAAAATATTATGAAACTTTTTTTGTTTGTTTAAACCGATGGCGAATGACTTCAAACCATTGGTGGTGACTGTTAATGTTCATTTGCTTTACAATTGCTCGGAAACGTTAGCTTCCGGCTCAAACCGGAATGGGATAAACTGTAAACGGAATTTTTATCGGTCTTGATTTCAGTTCAATTCTATCTAAGCATTTTTGAAATTTTAAGTAGCTTGAGAGGTTGAATTTTTTTTAATTAGTAAATTATTGGTTTTTCCATGCTCCTGGAGTTTTCGCATTTGTTTGTTCGTTTTGTTTATATTCCTTCAATTTTGTGCCGCAGTGTCTGCTGATGTTGCAGGACTGTCCACTGAACAAGGCCGGCTTTTTGCGCGTTTTTTTCCACACTAAACAGAACGTGCTGGTCAACGTGAGCGCGCAGTGCCGAATTCCGCGCACTTTTGACAGATTTTGTGGGCTGATGGGTGCGTATGGGCAACTTTTTTTTTATTACGAAATAACAATTTTTAAAATGCGCTTATTGTTGGAAAAATTGGGTTTATGAAATGGAAATTTGTAACGTTTTTATAGGCAGATTTTTCAGTGCAACTTCTGCATAAACGGCAAATTCGTGCCGAAGAATCCTCACAGAAGTTGCTGAGGTGGGGACAAGATTTAAATAAAAAATAAATTGATTTGATAACTCGGTTGATCAATTTTCAGTGTAGTTAAAAATCCGGTGACAGACCATCTTCCGCTGGGCTGTCGCAAATTTTTGACCTCACTGAACTGCCCGAACTTGGTGTCCAGCATGGCCGACGTGGTTCGGCCCGAGGCGGACGAGCCCGTGGTGATGGTTGTTGGTGGTATAGCGCATGGAAAGGTGAGGCAGACTTCTTGTGTTGTAATATGGACCGGCCGCCCCTCCCGTTTTTGTGAGAAAAAAAAACCCATCGCTTTTCAGGGGGAAAAAGCCGATCTGCAGTTTTATTTTTGGTTTTTGATTGTCCTTTTTTGCAGATCAAGACCGATTACACGGAAGGCGAAATCAAAATCTCCAATTATCCGCTGAGCGCTGGTGAAAAACATTTTGAAAAACTATATTGGGAAAAATTTCCCGTCATTTTATAAACCACTCGATTGATTGCGCCATGTGGAGTTTGGCTGGTACCAGAATTACGTGTTGAATTCGCTTCTAGTTGAAATTAGAGAAAGGACTTGAGAATCGACCGAGAATCTCGATAAATTTAGTCGAGTTGGGTGATTTTGGTGGATTTTTGCTGATCAGAGATCCCACGCTAAACATACTCGACAAAGCTAGTTATATCTTAACTTAGAAGCAAATCCGTCTCACGTATTTGGGCACCGTTCACTTCTCTTCGTGAGGCAAATTGAATGAATAATATTTAAAATGACGGGTGTTTTTCTTATAACAATTTAAAGGAGGAGTTCTCTTTAGCACTCTGCTGTGCCAAATTGACCAGTGCTTTTGAACAATTGTGGGGAGTTCTTTGACCGTTGTCCTCTCTTCTTTTTTTTGTTGCTGTTTATTTATTTTTAATAAAAAGAAAATTTCAATTTTGTTTGAAAATTTATAGAATAAAGTATTCCAAAATAATATATAGCTGACAAAACATTTGTGAACCCTCAGACGCGGGTAGCAAATAAAAGACACTCATAGATATTTAGATGTTGTGCTTACGCCATGAAAAACGAAACAGATACATATATATAAATGGACAACATCGCATTTGTGAATGCTCAAGACTCGTACATAAATGTTGAATTAAAAAACAAAATATCCAAAAACAACAATCTTCAAAGAATCGAAAACTTTTTCCGTGTTTTGAGAGGCTGAGGCTGTGAGCAAATTTATCATCAAACAAATCTCCTATGGCACGTACACACTGAACAGGTGAAAAAAAGTGCCGGAATTTTTTGTGCCATCCTCACACTCGATCTCATCATAATAAATACCTGACATTTGTTTTTCGGGTTTTTTTTTGTTTGTTAGTAATAGAGAGCGAGAGTTTATCCACAATCTTCCATTATCAGTCACAAACGCCGTTGAATTTTGGTTCAGCTGCTGCAACAATTTGTTGTTTGTGTGTGTTAGTCGTTTCCCGGATGTTCAGGGCATGTGTTCTTCCGTTTGAACCACTCATCGATGCAGCTGAATGAACAGAAAATAATGTAGAGGTGAATGATCAAAAGACAAAAATTAAAAAAACATAAGATCAAAAATTTTTCTACAAAAAAGTTCCGTTGTCAGCCATATGGGAAGGGAGAACGCGCAACACAAAAATGCGCAACTCCGGCAAAATGGCCACCAAATTAAATTATTTGGTGCCTCCAAAATCGCGACTCATGCGCCAATTCGCACAACGACGAGACGCACGAGTTCACAAAAGGAGGCACGCGGTGAGAATCGAACCCCCACAAGCCATTCGTGCACAGTTCCTAACCAATTGAGCTACGAAGGCAGCTCAACATAAGTCTCTCAAACCCACCATAGGAAGAGGGGAGATAGAGAGGACTACAACACGGAGAATAGAGAACGCATTGAGATAAAACGAGAATCGTTTTTTATTTTAATTAACCATCACTTAAAACGGGAAAAATAAAATCAAAAAATCTGACGCCCTCGATTGGAAGCGTCGCAAAATTTGAATTAATATTTGATTGTTTTTTAACTTTGCCCATATTTTGTAGTCATCAAGATTAAAAAAGGTAGCACCCCTCCCCCCTCCAGGTTCACCTCTTGTGATAGATGCAAAGGCACGGCAATCGCGCAATTTGCGCACCTTGTTCCATCTCTTCCAAACAAATAGCACATTCGCCCTTGTCAATGATCAAAACGTCGTCTGAATTTTTTGTTTTTGGAAATTAAAAACAAATTTCACACCATTATAGGAAAGCTGAGGTCGAGTGAGACACATCACCAGATGCATTTCAACGTCATCCGAAGGCACAACCTTGTGGCAAACCGGGCACTTGATGTCGCGACCTAGACAGGAGATTATCAAAATTTTTTGTAGGGTCGTCAGAAATTTTAGTTAACTATTTCGTTGCTGTAAGAACTTTAGAAAATGGTATTTTTTTGTGTTAAAAATTCAATATTGGGAAATTTTTTAAAACAAAAATTGTTCGAACATAATGGTCGGTAACTGAATTTTTTTCAAATCAAATTATCGGGCACTTGAATGAACAACCAGAAAATCGTTGACACATTTATAAACAAAAAAATTTCTTGCCCAAAAGGTGAAGTAAAGGAGCAGAGCGGCGAAGTTTGTTGAGCTGTACAGTGGTGGGTTGGGCGGAGGAGGACGAGCTGTCGGAGGCGTTCGCCATCGCTTCCAAACTCTGAGCAAAGAAATTAAAAAATTTTCTTTTGTCATCCAGCTCAAAGTTGGGTGGATTTCGTTCAAAATTAATGAATATACCTGTAGAAGTGCTTGCAGTCGATCGGTGCCATCTCCACGTCTGTCGTCACGGCCAACCCTGGCAAAATAGCAAAGTTCTTATTTTATTTTGAAAATTTCTTTTTCTAATGAAAGTCAAAATCCAATAAACTCAATAATAAATACGGCTAAAAATATGAAATTCTGATTCCATGTCCCCCCCCTTCCACCTCGCCAGAACTTCAACCGCACCGTTGTTGTGAAGAGGAGGACACGGCACCACTGCTTCCGCCACCAAGACGTCGGTGGTTATGGCGTTGCTCGGCGGTGCCGCCGGCGCTGCGTCGGTGCGCCGAAACATTCGACGAGGACTGGGCCGGACGTACTGAGGTGGACGGGGCGGACGCTCCACCGCCGCCGCTCAGTTGCTGAGCAAGTGAGGTGGTTGATGACCCGTCAAATCCAGGCTCTGTAGTTTAAAATTATGAAAAGCACATGCCAAAAGCAAGAATTGTAACCGGATGCTAAAAATTTCAAGAAATGCCCCAAAAGCGCACATAAACATGTTTTTTCACTGTTTTTTTTTCAAAATTTTCGACATGTAGTAGGAGCCGAGCACGGATGCCAATAGCCGGAATTCCTAAAACTCTAATTTGTAAGTTGCAAAAAGAGCTTAAAATATTTCCAAAATTAGTGCAAATGGGGGAAATTTATATAAATTTTGCGCATACTTCGAATGTTCAACGCTGGTGGCGAGGCACTGCTGGTGGACGATGCAGCCAGCCCAAAATTGGTGAGCAAATGGCGCGCCAATTCGGCACCTCCACCAACCCCCTCATCGGCGGAGGAATGCGCGGAGGCGGGCGAAGCGGACGACACGGAGGAGGCCGAACTCTGAATTATAAATTTATAGGGCCTTTTAGTCGCGCAGGTTTTGGGAGTCCCAATTTTAGCGCCGGAATTTCTGTTTCCAATCAATTAACCCAATTACTGCTCGTCTGCTAACAAAAATTGCTTCAACGCGGGAGTTCCGAAAGTTTTTCAATTTCTGTCACAAAAATTTCGTACCCGGGTCCAGTTTTTTCTCAAACAACATTTAGGCATGCCCGCTCCCCCCTCCCTGCACACCCATGGATAAAAATCAAAGTTGGAATCATTTTTAAAAATTAGTTCAAGATCCAGACCCTGAAGCGAGGGTATGTTTTAAACACATAAAATCATTTTTTCAAAATTAACCGTGTCATTCTGTGGCTGTCGAAAGCGAATGCTGTTCGGCCTTCGATGGTGGTGCATGTGCGCCGCCGCGCTGCTGCCGGTGGTCCGCGCGGTGCCGTTGCTGAGTTCGGATCCGGCACGAGGACGACGCTTAAATGAAATAACATTTCGATAAAAACACTCTCTTCTTGCGATCGTTTTTCATAATTGTGTGAAACGGTAAGGCAACTTTTTACGAGCCCAATTGAACGGAACTGTTTTTTTCCTGGCTACCAGATCTAACCAGACCAATTCGGCCAGTGGGGTTTGAGAACGGAAAACCAGCAAAATAAGCCCCAAATTCTCAAAATTTAATGGGTACGACAAAACGATCGGCATCCATGACTGCCATCCTACCAAAACCAAACTTTCTGATCATGTCCGACCCAAATCAATTTTTAAATTACGAAAAACATTGCATTACCACTACTTCGCTCTGCTGCATTGACGGTCGTTGTCCCATCGGATCACTGCTGTTCAAATTTGGTGTTGTGATACGTGAAAGCAATAATATTAAAAATCCGACCTCTGACGTGAGCTGAGCTAAAAACCATTTGCATGAAAGGGGACAGAAAATGATGTTTTTGTTAAATTCCTTAACATTTCATATCCGGCAAAATCGGCAATTTAAACTACTTAGTACGAAAATTTAAGAACAATAGGTCTCGGAAAGGCTTTGGTTCAAGTAGAATGTTGTTGATTTTCAATACCTATTTAAAGAAATTTACACTCAAAATTTTTATTTATCAAAACAAAAATTACAAAAATCAACATTATTTTTTACCTAAAAAAATCATCTTAAGAATCGATCTTTAGGGGGTGAATTTTTCGGTTTCTTAAGGAATTGTTCAAAAATGCGAAAATATTTTTTTTAAGATTTTAAGTCACTATGTATTTCAAGAATTCGTTCAAATTCATTTGTGTCTGAGCCCCAGCAGCCGTTTGGAAGAAAAATATGCGCAACCCGTAAAGAGCATTTAAATTATATGTACACAAAAAACAACAGCCACCATCACCCATCCATCTCAATCTTCCCATCCCTTATTGAAAATGGATAAAAACTGTTGGTAGGTAGCAGCGCCTAGCACCCGCCCCACCCGAGTCGAGTCGACCGACCACAGCAACATCAGCAGCAGGGGGGCAAGCCAAAACTGGCGAGCGGTTGTTGGATGGATGGGTGTTGAAGAAGTAGGAAGAAAAAAGAGAAGAGCGGGGGAAGATGTGATGGTCGACGGGTGAGGAGAGCAAATCGATTAAAACCCACGAATGGTGGGCAGGCAAAAGGGAGAAAGGAATAAATAATGGACGGACGGGAGGGGAGTAAGAGCGGCGTAGGGTTAAGAAGTTGTAAGTACAAAATGTTACAAATCCATCCCAAAACGACGACGCGTGCGCCGCGTATTTTGATTCCGACCAAGTGACCGGCGGGACTCGGAATTGGGATTAAAAATGGCCGGGCAAGAATTCCGGTCCCGCCACCGATCACTTAAAAATCTGCAAAAAAAAACACCTCCATGGAGATCCGAAGGACGGAGGACGATTCGTTCCCGGCCGATTCGTTCCCCCCCGATTCGTTCCCCACCCCCGATTCGTTCCCTTTACCCCGATTCGTTCCCTTTATCCCGATTCGTTCCCCCTAATAAAAATGTCAAAAAACCTCAAAATTCGTACAAAACTCGAGCGTAGAACACGAATCGGGGTTCCGTTTTTGCGTATGTCGAACCCAGGACCAAAATTCGAACAATTAGTCGAAAAAAAACTTTTTTCCAAAAAAAAATTTTCTAAAAAAAATTTTTTTTTAAGTCGTTGAAAAGTTATTTTCAGGGGTTTTTGGGACTCTAGGGTTACTACTTTGATTCGGTTCCGAACCCCGGACCAGAAATCGAAAAATTTTTCGGAATTTTTTTTTTCTTCAACATCTATTTTCTGCAACAAAACCATTCAAAACACAATTCGTTAGCTCTTCCGATCATCCTTACATCAAATTTGAACCTTTAACGACTTTAAAAAAAAAAATTTTTTTTCGAAAAATTTTGTTTTTTTTTTTGGAAAAAAGTTTTTTTTCGACCAATTGTTCGAATTTTGGTCCTGGGTTCGACATACGCAAAAACGGAACCCGGATTCGTGTTCTACGCGCGTGTTTGTATGATTTTTTTAGGGTTTTTGTCATTATTAAGGGGAACGAACCGGGGTAAAGAGAACGAATCGGGGTAAAGAGAACGAATCGGGATAAAGGGAACGAATCGGGATAAAGGGAACGAATCGGGGGTGGGGAACGAATCGGGGGGGAACGAATCGGCCGGGAACGAATCGTCTTTTTACCGATCCGAAGACCCCTGAAAATGGCTCAACAAAACTACTTTTGAAGCTAAGCTCTGCGACTTTTCTCCGATGAGCGGCATCGACATGCACAACCTTACGTGGGCAGCATGCGTAGGGGATACTGTAGCGTAATATTTGAATTAAGTCCACATCCCTGGTGGGTACAGTGCGTAGGGGGTACTGTAGCGTAATATTAGATAAGTCTGGCGCTTCTGAGAAATAGATAAAACCTATAAAGGCTTTTTAATAATTAGGCAAAATTGTACTACAGTACCCCCTACGCACGGTACCCACCAGGGATGAGAGCCGACGACCTCTCAAAAAATTTCGGAACTCGGGAACCAATTAAGTTTTGATGAATTAGCTCAAAAAATTATAGCGACCATTTAAATTAGTGTTCGGCACGGTAAATTTACCGGTTTACCTTTACCGGAAAATGCCATTTGCCGAACACTAATTTAATATAAAAATTCTTTAACAAAAATGCAATTTGAGGAATTCGGAGCATAATTTGGGAAAAATTGAAAAGCCATTTGGTGCATTTAAAATTAAAAAATTTTACTGACAAATGAGTTTTTTTATCCTGTGACACCACGGGATTTTTTTGAATTCTTTCTTTTTTGCTCTTTTGCAAAACCTCCCCCCTCTCATTCCCTCTTCCGCGGATGTTTCATATCTCACTGCCGCTAATTTTTGGACCCCGGAATTAATAAAGGGGGAAAGCTGCAAGAGGCCTCGTGTCATGGCCAGATAAAATGAATGCAAATATGTAGCCTATTTTTAAAAATGCTTCGGTGTGCTAATATATCTGCTTGCATATAAATGCTGGAAAAAAACTTTGTTCATCCCGAACCATCCACGTATAAATGAACATTTAATCAAACACACAACAGCAAATGTTGGTGATGGTGATGATGACAATCGGGAAAATGTGGGACGATGACGGACTGATTGAAGTTGAAGTGGGACGCAAATACGGAGTGGGGCGGGGTGAAAGGGGGAGAAAATAAACATTGAATTGCATGCAATGAATGAGGGCGAGGGGCAAGCGAAATCGCATTTATTGTGAAGTAGTAAAACGTGGTTTTATATATTTTTAGAATTTTTAAACTATCTTTTTTAATCATCCATAACTTTTTATCGAAATCGGTGAAATTTGTCCTTACAGTCCTACCGTTGTCTGTTAATTTGTTTAAATGATTTTGGCGTTATGATTTGCACAAATGAATTGATTCGCTTTTTTCCTTTTTTGCCGTCCATGCTTTGTCCGCGGAGCGTGTGCCGACAAAATCCCGGACTCCCTCCAAAAACGACAAATAAAACCGATTACCTAATTAATGCGAAAACATCGATTCAATAAAAATTTATTGGCCATATAACAAAAATCAAAAAACAATACGAAAACTGGGAAAATAGAAATTTTGTCGGGTTGGTGTTTTGTCCGCGCGCCCCGCGGAGCACCACTTCGGCGACGGCACGTTCGGTGCCGGCGCAATTCGGCGCCCGAAGCAAATCAAACCAAATTGATATCATACAAAAGCTCTCAGTATGCTGAATCTTTGATCAAGTTAAAGCTAACCGATTCGTCTCTTTTCAAAAAAAGGTTATAGGTTTAAAACCTGTGAAAATTGCCATTTTTTGTCGGTGGCGTCATAATGCTTAAGTCGATCACTTAGCTTTTGACTTTGTAAGCTTCTACTCGTTGCATGCTTTCGAATGATACCAAGAATGAAAGTGGTACAAATATTGTTTTATCTTGTTCACATTGAAAAGAGTTATAGAACTTCAAACTTTGTAATGAATGAGATGGGTTGACCGTGTATTTTCTGGATTTTTTTAGTTTTAGACCCTTGTTTAAATTATTTCTTTTTCCGTGATGACTTCAACGACAGTTCGCTTATGCTCTTTGCTCACGCGATTTTCGTCAAAGAAATTTGTCAGTTGCCGGACTTTTTCAACCACTCGGCCGGTGCTTGGTGAGTACTAACCAGAAAATTTGGGGATGAGTGGGAGTAAAAACAGAAAATCCCCTCGCCCCACATCTGAGAATTTTGTCTGCCATATGCCAACGAATAAAAACCCGGAGGTTTGCAAGAATTAAATTTCATGCATTTAAAAAAATTTTAACCAGCGGATCGATTTTTAGGGTAAAAGAGAAAATTTCTGAGTATGTATTCTCCCCATGAATGTTACATTTTTTGTTGTAATTTTTAATTAATTAAAATTGGGCCATAATGAATATTTTAGAAAATCCTCAGCGGCCGCCCGCCAATCGTTTATCAGTGGATTGGGGCCAAGACTTCTCGGCCTACCAACCAATGCCGTATAATATGGGCATTTTAGATCACAACCAAATGCTGTTCGAGCGGACGCGCACCAGACTTCTGTTCCATGGGTTGGTCGCCAAATTTGTTAATTTTTGACCTTTTTCTAATTCCGAATAAAATGGAATTTGATCAAATGATTAAATTGGGTCAATCAACAGTTTGAAATTGGTCGAAACGGCGAAGTATAAAAACGAGGCAAAGTTTCATTATTTTTATTATTTCATAAAAATTCCTATCGAGTTTAAAATATTTTTTTTGTTTGTATTTCACTAAAAAAGTTCAAATTTTAGTGACGATGGTTCGCCTTTATCTCTTCGCCTGTCACTTAACTATACCATCGATGGGTCGCCGTTGGTTGTGAGTTACATTTAAAAAAAATAGTTTCAAAACAAAATTTTGTTGGTGCCATTTGCGGGAACTTTTTAATTTAACTTCAAATTTTCCAATCAGTCCTTGCGCGACAATCGCGCACAATGGATTCCCAAAGAGGCGGAGGACAAGCGCAATTGGCAAATGTGCATCACCATAAGACACATGGCACGCTTTTTAAATTTACCGACCGAACAAAAATTGCTAAATTTTTCATTTTTGGTGAAACATTTTTATTGAATTTATTTGTAATTGTAAGGTTTCCCCCCCACTGAATTCGTCACCCGACGACACAAAGCCAACGCTGTTGTTGTTGCCGATTGGTCAGGCCGTTGCACTGCAGCAAAGGCTTCAACTGCTCGATGTCAACGGCGTTGGTAGTGACTCTCATCGGTTGGCCGGCCCACTGTTTGGCATCAAAAAATGCGCATTTTATTTGGTTTGTGCATTAATATTAAAGCTTGGCATTTTGACCGGACCCCGGGTACCCGCATTTCTCAGTTCAAACAGACCGGGCCCGGCTCAAAAAATCCTGGTAGTTCTGAAACCTCTTGGAGGTCAAGTTTCACCAGAAAAAAACTGAATTTTGTTGCTCAGTGACGCTATCTTTAGGGGCGTATTTCTAGCCCGGGAATTGGGTACTCGAATTTTGCTCAGCTTTTCGGGCCCGGGTCAGTTGGTAGTCTTGGTTTTTCTAAAATGACTACCGGGCCCTTGAAAACCGTGGTCATGGCCTCCGAGCTCTAAGTAACACATTGGCATTTTTAAAATCTGGCAAAATTTTCTTAGTCACAGTGTTCAAATTTAAAATGTTTTTTTTCATTCCCGCGCCAATTTGTTTATTTTTTTAAATTTTTGTTGATCCTCTTTTGCGACTTACAAAGGATTTTGATCCCAGCAAGCTGCGGTTCCGCTTTTTCAAAATTGGTCTTCTATTTTTTCTTCAAATTTCAGAGTATTTGTCGTCCACCCACCACAACATCCAGGTCTCGGCGTCCACTTGTGTTTCTGTCTGCTCATTTTTTGATTCCCAACGAATTTCATGCGTGGTAGGCACAGCTTTTATTGAAGTCCTTGTTGATTTATAATTTTGCTTCATGCCGAATGGTGAGGGGGGAAAGTCGATTCGATTTTAGGGGGGTGCATTTTCCGTTTTTACTCCATTTTTGTTAAGAAATTTTCAAAAAATTTTAATTTTTTGCGAATTTTACTTCGTGGAGGAAGGCGGGTCGGCGGATATATGTTTGTCTCAGGAATATTAAATTTTTTTTTTGTTCTAATCTGTTTTTCCCAAATTTTTACTTTTACCCCCTTCCTTCATTCATTTTTATGATCATCAGGTACCCGGTTGTCCAGTCCATTCCGCTGCCTGTGGCCCATTTGTCCGCGCTTTCTGAATGCCTGCGCTATTTTCTTGCACACCCCGAGGCGATGGCGGTGATGGCCAAGTCCGCAAATGCCCCCCTCACAAGCGTCAACAACGGGAAAAGCCACCTTTCCGTTGGACAAACCTTTTTCTCATAGCATTTTATAGAATAAAAAGCGTCATTTAATTGTTTTTTCTCGTCGAAATGGAAAGATTTTTGTGTAAAATTGCATATTTTTTTTCAATTGTTTCAATTAATTGGGTTTAAAAGCGGGGCCGGCGGGCGGCCGTTGGAGCGGAGCCATGCCCCCCCCCCCCCAGCTCTAATCCATCTCCACAGGCTGACGTCACTTTTTTTCCCGCGATCTGAGCTCATCTTGGAAAAAACCGCAATCCGCGACATTTCTGCTGATCAAAATAAAATTTGAAGCGATGTTTCATTTTTTTTGTTCAAATCAAGTTTGGCACAATTCTTAACAAAAATAGCTTTGAACCAGAGTTGCACCGGATTATCCAAAACCCCGGTATTTTGTCGACCCGACACTTTTTCGACCTGGTGTAACGAGGGAGAGGGGTGGAAGGGTTCCCAACATTTTTCATATTTTGGCGTTTATGGCCCGTTTGGAGTCAATTCAAGCTTTTGGCGAGGAACATTTCTTTAAACACACTGCTGCATTTAGTTTTCGAAATTGGCAAAAATCAAATATTTTTCGCTGTTTCCTCTGGCTTTGTTTATTTTTGACTGGTACTTTTAAGCCGCTGGACAAATTCCCTCCGGCACCATCGCCCGAAGGAGGGGGGGGGGGGGGGGCCATACAATAAATAATAAAATGTGACCAAATCTGACATTTTAATCCGAAGAGGACCACATTTTAAACAAAAAATTTGTTTGAATCTTGAATTTTTCTGCTTTATTTTATTGCAAATCCAATAAAAATTTCATGACTAAAAAAGCTAAACATTATTCTATTAGAAATTTTCTTTTAAGACCTAATTAATAATTAAAAAATAAACTGTTTACTTATATCAAATTTAAATGTATTCTTCCAATAATAAATTAAAACGACAGTAATTAATTAAAAATTTAAATTCCTATTTAAAGTTTTAAATCAAGATCATATCAATCTTTATTATTTAATAAAATAAATTATTAATAATAAATAAAATACAAGTTTCTATCACTTTTTCATCAAAGTGCAAAGATCATTTTCAGAGGAATTCCCAAGTCAAAATTCAAAATCTGAGCGTTGGGTTGGTTGGGAACGAAACGGACAAAGGCTTATAGCTTTTTGAGCTGCCATTTCATTTACATTTTCGATTACGTCCCCGCCGAGGTTGAGGTAAAATGGAATTTGGCGTTCAGGTGATTTTCTCGTAACTTTCATTATCCTTTTGTTGCCTTTGCTTTTATGAAATTTTTGGAAAATGTTTTCCTCTTTTCTTCCTTCGAGATTAAAAGTGCTTAATCGCTAATGTCCCTCGAGGGGCCCTTAATGGGCTCATCCGGCCCTAAATTTTAATGGGCCGTGAGCAGCAGGCTTTTTTCCCAAAATTAAAAATGCGTTGCCAATCAATCTGTCTGCCTCTCTGGACCCTCTCAATTCCGTGCAGTCTTTTGTCCCCCTCCTTATCTGCCTGCTGTCCGGAATCTCGTTGCACTCCATCGCTCATTAAAAATGCCCTCCGGCGCGTTCTCTCGTCCCATCAAATATATACACAATATTTTGCCATGGAGGGGGCAGCACAGTGTTCAACTGGGCGAGGAGGCGGCGGCAATTTCGTGTCGTCCCCGAGGCACGGCTGTCAAAATGCTTCTCCTTCTTCCTGACAGCCGCTGATGGCTGGCTGGCTGGCTGTGCTGCACTCATTAAGCTCATCCCCGTCAGCTCAGACGGACGGACAGCACGGCTCGGCTCGCTTTACTCCTCCTTTGAAAGCCCCCCCCGGGGAAGGGGGGAGGCACACACTCATCTCCTCCTGAAGGGCTTAAATGCGTTAGGCGTTAGCGCCGGCAAAACTTCAGGAAAAAATTGCCTTGGGCGGAGAAGCGGCGGCGGGGGAGTTCCCATTTTCCACTCAAAAGACACCGGACCCTCTCCTCGAGAGTTTCGAGACTGGGAAGCGGTGTGTCTCGGAAGAAGCCCCCTCCCGATCAATGGCTGCTGCCGTCGTCGGATGATGGAAGAGGTCCGCCCCGCCGGAGGGGACACACATTTCCTTCTTCCGGAAGGCGGAAGAAAGAGAAAATGGCGATGGATCTTCCAATTCCAAACTTCCTCCATTTTTTCCCCTAAGGGCCAACAAACCCCCCCCCCTTCCCTTCCCAAAAAAAGGGGGATAAATCTTGAACCAAAAGTTTGGCGCCAAAAATGCAATTTAAATTTCTTAGACTCTTTAAGATTCTTTATGACAAATTAAATGTTAAAATAAATAAACTGAAAAAATAAAACAGTATTTTTTTTTTAACTGAAAGCTTGCCGTATTTGTCGTAGCATCAAAATGATGTTTTAATAATTAATCAACAATTGACTTTCCATCAAAAATAAGAATTCAGAATTGACCCAAAATTTAAATTTTAAATCCGGCTAAACGCCCGAGGCGATGGATTGGTCCATCGCGACACAAATGGCAACAATTTTCCAAAACAAAAAATGATTCAAATTATAATCATCTTTTCATACTTTTAAAATTGAATTTCCTCCACAAATTTTTTACTAAAATTCTGAAGATTTTTACGATAAATTACATAAATAAAACCCCCGAGGCGCCGGGTGTGTGAGATTGATCACAATTATCCCCCCTCCCCCAAGGGACACAAATTAGCAACAATTTTCTGCCCTCGGCAATATTTTACGGCCCTAGGCCCATCCACAATTATGTTTTGGCCACATGACACCGATGGAAATGGCCCCAGAAACAAATGTTGTTGGGGTTTGGCATTTTGTTTACATCAAAAATCCCTCAAAAAATGAATTGATGTGTCATCATTTTTACGAAAACCAATAAAAGCCATTAATTGTTGGTACAAAAAGTGGGCCAAAAACGCTGGAAGGGGCATTTGACCGATTATTTTCCAATTCTATTTGAAGCATTTGCGCCTCTTTTTTTAAATTGAGATTATTTGACCAAAAACCATTAAAATTAAATAATTTTTTTGTCTAAAAAAAGCAAAACACGCCGGAGGGCCCGCATCTTTTAAACAGGGGGGGGGGGGGAAGGGAACAATTGTTTTTTTTGATACATCAATCAATTTTGTAAAAAATTTTTTGATCCAGATAAAAAATTGTTTTTTGATCATGGTCATTTTAAAATGTCTTGACTTTTGTGATCAAGATCAGATCGATTTATTTTTGATCAGATCAGAGACGCAAACAGACCAAAGCCCGATCACTTTGTCAATCAGTGAAATGAGTTTTGATCAAGTTTCAGAATTAAACATCTTCAAAACAATCGGCTGCCACTTTCTCTGCTATGCCATCGCTTTATGCACTGCCAGCATAAAATCATCGTCACATTAATTATGGCGACAACAATTCATTTTTGTTTATGGGGTGTAATACTATGAACAGAAGAGCACTACTCTGTGCTCGTCTGCTGTGCCGTCCACACAAAACATAACGCTATTCCGTCACGCTCTGCCATCTTTTCCCTCTTCTCTCCACCAATCGCGCACTCTCTCGCCCACCCGCTGTCATCTTTTGTTCACCAGTCAACACTCTCTCGCCCCAATTTTTTGCATCCCATAAACAAATTTTTGTTTGTGCGCAATCGAAGAAATGACAACGCCGCCGCCCGAGGTGGCACAACAACAAAACGCGGGCGCCAATTCGGTAGCTTCGCGCACGCCGTCGTTGGTCAACAACGCGCCGGCGCCGGTGCCGCCATCTGCAGCAGCAGCAACGACAGCAGTGATGGAGAGGCGGAAAAGTGGCGACATGAACGTGGTGGTCGCGCAGCCGTCTAAAAAGGCATTTTTTATCAGGGTTGATCCTTCCCCGATAGCGGTTCTGACGCCAACCCCCATTTTTGGGCCTCATCTCCGACCTTGACATGCCGTACTCGAAGAAAACCTCCCAGTCCCCAAACGTGCCGCGCGCGCCCCTCAAGGGTTATCTTCGGTCCCCCACTTGATCCCCTCCCCCCAAACCAACGTTTACACTGTCTTGACGCCCCCAGGGGTGTCGCCCACCAAAGGGTACTCAGATTTCTGATCAAAGCCTGATCAGGTCATGTAACCCGGTTTTCGCACTCACAACCCCTCCATGTTTTAAATTTGGCCATTTTGTCTTTTGCTTTAGAGGAAAAGCATTGGCGGTCGTCTGCTGCTTGGCATTGTGTCATTGATCATTTTGTTTGTTCTGATCGCCCTCATTGTTGCACTGATCTTTTTGCTGTACAAGGAGAGGAATTCCATTTGCTTAACGCCCATTTGTGTGCATACAGGCAAAACATTTATTCTGAAAATTTCTTTTCCGATGCCAAAAATGTTTTCTTATTTAATGTACAGCGGCCATAATTCTCAACTCGATGAATAGCAGTGTGGATCCATGCGACGACTTTTTTGAGTACGCATGCGGCAATTGGATCAGGCAGCACCCAATTCCAGGTCTAAAATTGAGTAAATATATTTTTTTGTTTTTTTAAAAACACTTAAATTTAAAACTGAAATCTATGAAAATTAATTTATGTTTAATGAAAACTAATAAAACTTTCAGACGACGCCCCTTCAGTGTCGAACTTCGAAAATTTGGGCCAAGACCTGGAGTTGGCCCTGAAGGATTTGCTGGAAGACGAAACCGAGCTGTTGTACAGCGATGTGAACACTGACGCCGTGAAAAAGGCCAAATCATTCTACCAAATGTGCCTGAATGAAAGTGAGTGACAAAATGCCAACATTTTGACGTAGCGTCGACACCCCGACGTCGGGGTTGAGATTTTCGGCGTCCGGGGACATAAAACCCGACAAAATTCCGCCCATCCGGGCGTTGTGTTGAGTTGGCGCAATAAATTTTGAGATTTTTAACAATTTTAACTCCAAATTTAAATCAGCAATTTTTTATGCCAAAATTGACGCCAAATTTGATTGAAACATTCAAACACCGTTTCTTGGCATTTTGCTAACTAAAAAACTTTCAGCTCAAATTATGTCGTCCTGGCGGACTGTGTTCGACTCCGTGTTGGTCTCCTTTGGCGGTTGGCCATCGCTGGAGGCGTCGTCGGAGCCGAACATCAAAATACGCATTGAACGCCTCTACGGAATAATGGCAATGATTAAACATTTTTTTAAAAATAAATTAATTTAAAAAATACAAATATTTTAACGGTAAATATTTTTTAACTTCAATTAATTCAAAAAAGTTTATTCATAATTTAAATTTTACGGTAAAAATTTTTCGATTAGTTAGTTTTAAAAAAATGATTTAAATCATATACTAATTTTTTTTTTTGAGTTTTCAATATTAAATTTGATATTTTAATTTTTATGAATTTTCAGGTGGCCAAGTTCAGAGCCGACTCCCTGTTTAAGGCCACTGTGCAGCCCGACGACAAAAATTCGGATAAACATGTCCTTTTGGTAATTAAAACAATATATATTTTATTATTGCAGCTTTTATTAATAATCTAATAGAGAATATAATTTATGTAAATTAAATTTGACATTCCTTATTTTTTATTAAATTCTTTTATGAATAAATAAAATTAAATAGTTTTTTCAATTTTGAGTGTTCAGATCGATCAGCCCGCCCTGAACCTTTTTGCCCGCGATTTCTACATGTTGCTGGAGACGGAGGACGAGAGGCTGGCCTATCGAACTCTGTAGATGAAAATTTTAAAAATTAAAAAAAACATTTTACACAGAATTCGGGACGTTTTGGTGCTGTTGGGGGCCGACCCGCGAATTGCGGAGAGAGACTCGCTGGAAGTGTTGCAGTTCGAGACGGAGTTGGCCAATGTTGGCGCGCACATTTTTATAAAAACTAAAAATTCAACCCCTTCAATTTTTGAAATTTTTGACCCTATTTATCAAAGTTTGGACGGCGCCTCAGGCAGAATTTTTCTCAATCTTGAAAATCCCGCAGGGATCCCGAAAAAATCTTTGGGTTGATTAATATCGGGATTTGTTGTGTTCCCGAGACGGAATCCTGATCGACCATTTTTGGCGGATTTTTATTGGGTCAGGTTCGGGATTTAGCCGGGATCTCGACTCCAAAAATCGATTTAACTTTATAAAAATGTTTTGAATCAATCTTTTTAGATTACGGTGTCGGAGGATCAACGGCACGACATTGCGGAGCTGTACACAAAATGGACCATCCGGGAAATGAATGAAAGGTGTACTTCGAGTTTTTTTTTCGTTTTCTTTTTTAATTATTTTTAAGCTTAATCGGCAATAAAAATGTAAAATTTAGGTTCCCAAACTTTGATTGGTTGCTGTTCTTCAACACAATATTCGAGGACATTGGCCATCATCAGCAGAAGGGGAAAAGCATTCGATTCGGCATCGATGAACCCATCGTAATCTACGGAATTGAGGTGGCCAAGCAATTTAATTAGAAAAGTTTTTTGCTTTTCTGAGTGATGTTTTTTGCAAAGTTCAAAAAAAATTTTGAAAAACAAAATTGAATGGAGGGCGCATTTTTTGATAAAAATATGACTCTTTTCTATTGAAAATTTTGAACATACACAATGACAAAGTGAGTTCCTTTTTAAAATCTAAATTGGGCTTATTTTCAAGTACATTCTTGAAAATAAGTACTTTAAAGCATGCATTAAGTACGATAGTTTTACTTTAAAGATTTATTTGATTTTTTTTTATTAAATTGCACTTTTATTTTTATTTATTGTGCATTTTTTAGTTTGTCGCCCGCTTTGACAAGCTTTTGCCAGCCTTCGAGCCAAGGCTTGACAATGTTAAAAAATTAATTAGAAAATTGATTTGTTTCTTCAGGGTGATTCAGAACTATCTGAGCTGGTGTTGGTTTTTCAAGGCAATGTTGAGGTGTCTTAAACATTATTTATTTTAATTTTTAATTCAATTTAATAAGCCAAGTTTTTGCAGAGATTTGCCCGACCCATTTGCGTTGACAATGTTCAAATTCTACCGGACACTGAATTGTGCGTTTTATTGACAGTCTTTTTGACTTTAAAATATTTGAATTCATTACATTTTTAGTTAAAAATTGTTAACTTAATAAATTTATTTTTTAAATTCTTTTTATTTAAGTAATCTTTTAACTCAACTCTCATAATTTTGAATATTATATTATTTATACAATCTCAACATTTTAAGTAATGCTGGTGCAGAAGTTGCGTTGGCACGGCTGTGTGACGCGAATTAACAGTTTAATGCCAATGGGTGAGCAACTTGCGCCGTATTAAAAATATTTTTAAAATCATTTTTACATAATGATTTTTTTTGAAAATGCATTTTTTAAAGCGACCTCCAGCATTTATGTCAAGCACCATTTTGACAACGAAGCAAAGGCACAAGTGGAAGAAATGATCACATTGGTGAGAGCTTTCAATAAAAGAATTTATAAAATCTTTAAAATTCAAAATTTCAGATTATGGAGGCTTTTGTGGAATTGCTGGACGAGGAGGATTGGCTGACCGCGGAAACAAAAGCATTTGCCAAACAAAAGGCAAATTTTTAAAATTAAAATACGGCAACATTTTAATATAATAGTATGAAATTAAATTAAATTTTATTAATATTTAAAAAATATATACCTCCATTCTTTCTCATTTCTTTCTCAATTATTCATTAAATGTTTTAAAGATTAAAACGATGCACCAAAAGATTGGCTACCCGGACTATTTGGAGAATTTGACTGCAGTGAATGCTGAATATGAGCGGTAATAAGTTGTTTAATGATTTTGAAATATAAATAAATTTAATTTTATTGTAATAAGTATAATTGTTGAATATTAATTTAATTTCATTTAGCTATATTGTGTCCGAGGCGGATTACTACAAAACAAAGTTCCAATTCTATGACATGTACCAACGCGACATTTTGGAACGAATTCGTATGGCAGTGGACAGAAACAGGCAAAATAAAAATAAACTAATGTATAAAGTTAAATATTAATCAATTTTTTTTAAAGTAAAAGAACAAATATTTTTTAAAATTAAAGTAAATTTAAATACATTTTCATGTTTTAGATGGGTCGCCGGTGCCGCACTGGTCAACGCATTCTATTCGCCGAATACTAACGAAATCAGTTAAATTGAAATATAAATTTTACAAAGTTGGAATTTTTTAAATTATTTTAACGGAATTCTTTTATTTAAACAAATGAAAATTTATTTTGAATATTTGTAGTTTATTTATATTTTTATGTTTTATTTAGTATTTCCGGCCGGCATTTTGCAGCCCGTGTTCTACAGCAAACACTTTCCGCGCTCAATGAATTTTGGCGGCATTGGAGTGGTGATTGGCCATGAAATAACGCATGGTACGCGTCCTAAAATGATTTTGTGCCTTTTGAATTTGATTTCAAAAGTTCATTTTGAACATTTTTAAATATTTGTTTGAAAATGTTTTGATCGTTTTGTTTAAAATTTGAAAACACAGGCTTCGACGATCGGGGCCGCCTCTACGATCAGTACGGGAACATCCGGCAGTGGTGGTAAGAAATTTGACATAATTTAGTAGAAGAATTGGCATTGTGCCAATAAAATAATTAATGCTTAAGGGACAATGCGACAATTGTCAAATTTGAAGAGAAGGCCAAATGCATTGAAGATCAGGTGCCAAAATTCAAATGGAAATTAATTAAAATATTTAATAAAATAATCTCTAGAAAATATTTAAATATGCTTCATGTTGAGTGGTTGTTGAAGATGCCTTGGTTAAAATATTCTGAGGAAATAAATGATTTTATTTGAACAACATTTTAAAATTTGATTTAAATGCTAAGAAATTTTTTATTACTAGAATAATATGCCCACGTATTATTTGAATAAGTATTTATTTTTTTTGAAAAAAAGACACATTTTTTTCTCATTAAGTACTCCAATTACATTTTGGACCAAATTTCGATGAAAATCAATGGCAGAAGTACAAAAGGAGAAAATATTGCGGACAATGGCGGACTGAAACAAGGCAACCAAAAATATCTTTTATTTAAATTTCCTAATTAAAATTTTCTTATTTTTAGGCTACTTTACTAAGTCTAGGATTAATAATTGTTTCGAAATCATCAATTTTTAAACCTAATGACATTTGTGTGATGCCTTCATTCTTATCCATGCTGAACTGCTTGCTAACCTTTCTGAGATTTTTTCTTAGAAATTAAACATTTTTTAGCCTATCGGGCCTACAAAAAATATGAACGCTTTCACACAATGCCACAGCAATTGCCCGGCGTCAATTTGACGCAAGATCAGCTGTTTTTTCTCAATTATGCACAGGCAATAATTCAAAAAAAAGAAAATAATTAAATTTATGCCATTTTTCAGATTTGGTGTGGCATTATGAACGACAAGGAGGCCATCCGTAAGCTGAGGACGTCCGAACATTCGCCAGGGCCTATACGGTGCGTAGAAATTTCACCGCGAGGCTAATTAATTACGAATTTCAAACATTTTTCCCCAGGGGGTGACTCAAAAAATTGTAATTTTAACATAATGGCCCGGTCAATTTAAATGGTGCCATTTTCGCCGAACTTTCAGCATTAAAAAAATAATTAGCAAAGTGAGATTTTAAATGTTTTTTTTGAGAACTTTTCCAAATATTTATTCATTCATTTAACTGGTTAGCATCTATATAATTGTTTAATTTTGTTTTGTTTTCACAAAGTTTCCATAAAGTGTCATTTTACTTTTGGTAAATTTGACGAAAACATTTTTAGCGTCAAGGGCCCCCTGTCCAATTCGATTGACTTCGCGACGGCCTACGACTGTCCGGCGGCCAGTCCAATGAATCCGGTGCGAAAATGTCGGGTGTGGTGATGCGCCAAAAATGTTCTCGCTTTCCGAAAATGTTGCCCCGATGACACTGATTTTTTGCCACGATCATTTCGCCAAATTCCTTTTTTTTTTGTTTTTGTTTTGCCGCGGGGTGTGTTGGGAGGGGGGAATGGCATTCAGACAAAAATGCGGGAAATTTTTGACTAAATTTTGAAAATGAAATTACTCAAGTCAATCGAAAAGAGAATTAAAAAATTTAACGCCAACTCAATTTTTTTTGTTTACTTTTTTTCAAATTTTAATTTTTAAGGAAAGAAATGTTTTCATCAATAAAAACAAAATCAAATAATATTCATGAGAAACAGCGGATAGATATTTTCGAGTTTTTGTATAAAAATTTAAAAATTCAATCGAAATTAACAGAAAAAAGATTTTAAAATTCCAATGTAATGTGCATACTCCATTTTCCTTTACCGTATCTGCGCACCTGTACATTTCTCTAATCATTTTTACCGTATGTTATCTAAACACCGTAACCATAATAAGTAAGGCCATGCCAATTGCCATTTTGTTTTTTTGTTGTCTATACTCCAAAAAATAATTTTAATCGAATAAATATGCAACATTTGACGGGCCCCAAACTTTGTTTGGTTATGGTTGTGGTCTCTATATAGTTAAATTATACATAGGTATGCAAAAAATGCAACATTACATCTAAATTAACAAAATAAAATATAAATTAATTTTTTTTGGGTTATCATTTTTTTTTTGCAAAATTTTGCCACCTTTTAAAATTATTTCTCACTGATTTTCGCCGCCAAAATGACGACGCCAAACTTTCGAACTTTACGGCAAAATGACCCAAATTTATGTTTAAATATTCGCACAATGACAAAAGCATAAATTTGTCGTCGTCACGCTCCGCTGACAGCCGTCGGTGATCGGACGGACAGCCGCGCCGATCGCCGTCAATTCGATCGCGCAAAGTCAGCCGCCGCCGTCCATGACCCATAAAATTTGAGGTGACGGACGGACGGACGATGGAATTCGCCTAAATTTGACACACACTTACAAACATTCATTTTTACTTTTAAATAGGTAATTTGTGTAAAAATAATGTTTTTTTTAATTTTGGAAAATTTTTAGGACTTTTTAAATTTAGGCCAAATTTTTCAAAAATTAAATTATTTATTTGTTTCTGAGGCCTATTGAGTATAGTGAATAAATTGCATTTGAAAGGTTTGATTCGAATTATTTTGCGGCGGATTTGATGCCAAAATAGGAATGCCCAAATTTGGATGCAATTTATGGGTTTAAGACAACAAATGTGAAGGGCGGGGCGCACTTTTTGTTAAGTGATCATTTTCGTGTTGAATTGAGATGATCTGCTTCCTGTTTATAATAGCATAAGCAAATAAATCTGATCAAAACCAATGAAAATATATTCCATATTAATGTTTTTAATATAACAACTATTTTGAAACATAAATATTAATATATTTTTTCAACATTTTATCCTTAAAGATAATAAAAATAATTTTTATTTGTATCCATAAAAGTAGATATTATAAATAGGTAATAAATTTAGCAAAATGATTTTCCAAACTTTATTAATAATTGCAATGTTTTTGCTCGCCGACTTCATTAACGGAGACATTCAAAACGCAGTGAAAGGCAAAAAATGTGCAAAAGATCAGGTGAATTTGGAAATAAAAAAATATTTTAAGGGGTTTTATTTTAAAATAATTAAGTTTTAATTTTAATTAAAAATGTTATTTTGAGGTTGTCAACAAATTGACCGTCTATGAAGACGGTGCCATTGAAGCAGAGTGCGGTCCATTGCCTTGCGGGGCTACCGCCTCGACTTGTTCAGAAGTGCAAATCTTTTTCAAATTTAAAAAATTTGGGGAAATTCAGGACATGAGCACATGCAAGACACCGTCGGAGGTGTTCAGCGGCATGAAATGGGCACAGAATGGGCAAAGGCAAAAAAAATGTTTTAATTAAATTAAAATTCAATTAAAAAAGTTTTAAAAATTTATTAAATAGATCTAACTACATATATAAAATATACAAATTAAACCATTAAAAAAATCGTAAGGTAAAAGAATTTTTTATTCTACATATTTAAAAATAAAATAAAAATAAAAATGCTAATTACAAAAGTAATTTTATCAGATTTTTCACTTTCTCAGCTTGTTGCTTCGATGTTGTTCAATTCGTGCCACCAATAAAGTGTACATCGGCACGGACCTCGTCACATTGGTAGATTTTTGCTTATTATGAAAAAAAATTAAAAAATTTTTCGATTTAGGGTTCCTATTACACGGGCGGCACGGTGCCAGAACAAGACTTGATGAGTCCAGGCCAAGGCACCATTGAATACGATTTTGTTGCCAATGCACGCACAGAACAGTAAAAATTTGATTTAAATAATTAATAATAACTGATATAAAAAAATTCTTTCTTAATGAAAATTACTTACTTTCTTTATTTTTTAATGGAAACAGTAAACAATCAATTATTATTATAAAAAATTCTTATTGAAAATAAACTCTGTCCCATAAAAAATTGAAAAAAATACTATAATTTAATAAAATAAATATAAATGTAAATAAAAGATTTTAAATTTAATTCTTAACTTTATAACATAAACCACATAATTTTCAGCAACTAAAAATTTTTATATTTCCGAGTATGTAATGTATGTATCTGATCAAGATTTCCGTATCTCAATGGTGTGGTGCATTTTTCTAAATTTTCTGATAATAAAAATTGTTTTTTGAATTTAAATTTTGTAATTTTCAGAGGCGGCGTCCGCGTGTGGGTATACCGCGTTGTGTGTGGCGGACAGAAAAAAGCGTCAAACTCCGCGCAACAACAACAGCACGCGCCTCCCGAGGCCAGCGAATCCAATGACGGGCAGTCGCAACAGTAAAAAAAAGAAATTAAAAAACTCAAATTCTTGGCCGTTTAAAGCAAAATTAAATTGAAATATAATTTTATCAAAATTTCCACTTTTTGAAATTAAACATTTTGAGTTGGTTTGTATGTAAATTAAATATTAAATTTTGTCGTTAGCTCATGCAACATATAGCACATTTTGTGTTGTTTAATTAATTATCAAAAAATCTTCTATTGAGATTTCTTTAACTTAGAATTTATTTAGTAAATTTTCCGACGGCCAAAATGTGCCGGCGCCCGCAGAACCAAATGCTGCCGGCCCGCCTGAGCCCGCCGAGTCGGAGCAGGCACAGAACCCGCTGCAGTACCGGCCGAGAAGTCATCGACAGACCCGAATGGCCGGCTACTGAATTAGACGTTAAAATACGTCATTATAAATTCACATATTCGAATAAAACTGAAGAACAAAAAATTGTCTATATTATTATTAACAAGTAAACAAAGTTGTTTTCGAATTTTGTTCAATCATCGCAAATGTTTTTCTAACTGTGCCTGTGTTTTGATAAAATGAAAAAAAAAATTCAGTTGCTTTTTTAGGACATATTTTAAAATTGCGACTTACAAAAAACAGAAAATGTGATGACATCGGCGAAAAATGAGCACAAAATTGATGGCGGGAATACCTGACACTGTGCTTAAATACGCAACAATAATATTGAAATTGTTTATTCAGACCTAAATCGAGAGTCTCGATTCTTGAGTCGAGAAATTTCTCGGGTTTTTTGGGTCTCAGGGTCATTTCTTGGTCTCGAGTCTCGGTGTCATTTCTTGGTCTTGATCTCGGTAAATTTCAATTATTGAACCTCCCTAATACGCAGTGGCAATAATTTTAACAATAAAACCGGCACAAACATTTGTAATAATGAACAATTCGAGAATAACTTTGTTTGTAGGTTAATGATGATACAGACAATTTTTTCGAAATTTTTGAATTTAATAGCACATCAATTGCCGGAATATAAAAATTAGTTTTGCCATGGCATCAACAAAAAAATTTGGCTTTTCGTCGATGGGCAACACCGTCCGGGCCAACCGGCCGAATTTGTGCGCACAAAGTCCCATGTACAGACAAATGGCAGTCGATAGTGAGGGAATTGTGCCTTTTCACAACTTGGCTTGTCCGTTTTGGTGTCACATTGTCTTTCCAACATTTCTAGTATCTTTTTGCCCTCATTTTTTGCTTTGGCTTCTTAAAATAAAAAAAAACTTTGAATTATTTAAAATAAATAATATTTTTTTGTGAATAAACCAACAAAATTATGGAATGCCGGGACGATTCAGTGCCGTTTATGTAAGCTAAGCGGTAGCATGCTTCTTAAAGTTATAATGGGCCCCCAAATTCCACCTTTTTATTTTTTGCGATTAAAACTCTTTTTGAAAAGCTTTAAGCTTACAAATTAGCCTCAGTTTAACAATGGGTTTATTATGTCCCTAATTTTGGAACTTTTGTTCCTATTTTTGTCAAATATTGGGTTCTATTTTTTAAACAAACCATGGGATTTTTATGGTCACGGTCAAACCCCAAGATTTTGGTCCCCAAATTCCGATTCCGCGTTTTTATGTGTCTAATTTTGCTATAGAAAATGGAAGTTTTTTAAAAATTTCTGGGAAATTATGGGTTAAAAATATGGAAATTGAAATCAAAAACATTCATTCAAAACCAAACTCACCATTTATCTCTTGGATGTACGCATCGGACAGTTTTGAGCATGTCAGGCCACAATGTGCAACACCACTACCAGTAAAAGGACGCCAAATAAGCACCAAAAACAAAAAAGCGACAAAAACAATTAAAAAAGAATTATTCATTTTATTTTTTAATATAATATTATGAAAATGATTTTATTTTCGCTAAAATTTGCTTTAATACACATTCTATTTTCGTTTTTTTATTTGTACGTCATCAATAGGCTAAAGAGCTGGCAGAAATATGCTTAACATTTCTCGATGAAGCATTGTAAAACAATGCAAAATCTGCAAAATATTATTATTTTACAATTTATTTGATTAATACGTCTGTGGTTGGGGGGGGGGGGGGGTTTTATTCGACTTTTTTGTAGTGAATTGTTAAATCATCAGTTGCATTTTTGTCGTTTGGAGTTCCCGAATTTTTGTAATCTCAAAACTTACCGGGATCGATTTCGCGGCTTATAAAAATTAAAAAAATAATTGTGCCTTAAATTTTTTCAAATATTGTGCCATTTTTGCTCACCCTCAAAGTCAATTTGTTGGCACAAATTCCCTTTCGGCGGCAAATTTGCCACATCGGACCCTCCAAAAAAGTGGGAAGGGGCGGAGGACTCTTCTGACAGCCGGCCTCGACACGGCTGGCAATAGTTTTGATGCCCCAAGGCAATAAATACGTTGTGTACGTCTTGGCCTCAATTGTTTGCCGCGAGGCATGCCCTAAAAGTTTCACAGAAAGGAGCAAAACGCCTCACATTTTCTTGACGAATAATTTTGCAAACAATTTTCAGAAAGAATTACCAGGCCTCAAATTTTTTCCTTAAAATAGTTGCTAATATCGATTTTATTTATACAAATTGAAATTTCCCAAAGGCAATAAAATTATTTAATTTAGCAGTTTATTTATTTAAAAAGGTTTAAATTCGTAAAAGAATACTAAACAGAATTCGGGACCGTAATAATATTTAATAAAACAAAAATTAATGTTTAAACTGCACTTTTTTAATAAAAGTTTCAAAATTTTCGACATTGCCTTCTCTTTTTGACATACCCAAATTTTGGTGCCCGCCATCCCCTCAGGGATTAAATAAATATTAAATATGGCCAAAACGATGATGGCCAGAAAAGTTCGGCGGCACTTTGCGATGCCTTAAGGGCCCTCCGACGCCCGGGGGGGAACTTCAAATGGGTGGCCAAAAGACAAAATTGGCATTCCACTACCCCCCCCCATCCCTTCAGACATTCTGATTCCTTTTTAAGCACCTAAGGGGAACTTCAAAAAAGTGTTTATTCGGTGTTTGACTAGCCGGAGGCGCTTTGAATGTGCTTCACTATTTTCTTATGCTTTCTGTGTCTAATGCATAATTTTCTTTCACTATTTTTTTGTTTTATTTTTTCTGCCAAATTTCTAAACTATTTTGGGTTCTCTCTCAAATATTTTAAAATGTTTATCGATAAACAATAAAACTGGGTGTATCATAAATTTAATACATATCTCTATCCATAAAATTAAATTGTCTGTTCTTTAAATAGCTCAAAAATGCGCACGGATCACTCTAAAAATATAAAAAGAAAAAAAATCTGGCGAGTACATCTGCCTGTTTTAAAAACACTAATTGCCTTCATTTAAACTTAGGCAATAATTAAATAAGTATTTGAATAACTTTTTGTTTTTAGTGCTAAGCATGAAAATACTTCAAAATATATGTGGCGGAATTTAAGAAACGCCCTAGCACCCTATCTCTGCTCTGCCTTCTCTGTCAAGTTTCTTTTATAATTCTCTATTTGCTTTGTTTTCATCTCTGCTTTATGTACTCTATTCATTCTCTCTGTTTCTCTAATTTAAGCTTGACTATTTCCTTTTACTCTCTACCTCTCTTCTCCTCTGCAAAATGCGCTTCCGGCAAATTTTTTTTCCTCTTCCGCCCTCAATTTCCGTTTATTTTCCTCGTCACCTACGGGCGGGTGTCTGGCGCGCCAACGCGTGCGTGTCCTCGTCCGTCCGTCAGTTACGCCCCTGCGGCGTTTGTGACAGCCGTGCCCTGAGGGGCTCAAAACCAAAGCGCTCTTTTCTCTCAACCCCTTTTCTGGCAAGCAACAGCTGAAAATTTGTGAACGCAAGGGCCGGCAATATTTGCATAAAATATTTTTAAAATTTTCTTGAAAAATTTGAATATTTTTAATTAAAATATTTAATAGCATTTTTTTGGGGTTTAAATGGTTAATAAATTTTTTAGATTCTTTTTAAATATTGATATTTTTTGTTAAGTTTTTCTTTGTGAAAGTATGCCAAAAAAATGTTTAAAATTTTTGGGAATTAAAAAAAATCTTTTTAAGAAAATATTGGAAATTCGAATTACAAATTTTCGAATTTTATTTATTTTTTCATTGAATCGATTTGAAAAGAAAAAAGTGACAAGTCTGCGGCGTTTCTGACACATGACAGCTGCATTCTGTGACATGGCAATAGCACACAAAAAATCTCTTGAAACTTTTTATTTATTATTGCAATATTAATTGTCAGAATTTAGTTAATAAACTTACTTATGTTTATATTCGGCTACATGAATAAATTAATTATTTTAATTATTTAAATTTTTTCAATTTAATTTTCCATTAAATAAACCAACCAACTAACCTTTAACCTATTTTCTTTAAATATAGAAAATTTAAGCCCCCATAAAATCAGCCATTTCTTACGAATTTGACATAATCCTTAAAATAATCCCCTCTTTTTTCCCCCAGAAAAATATTTTATCATTTTTTTTTGATAAATATATGCACCTTTCATTTTAGAGCTGCAAATTCTTGGATCATAAAGCTATTGATAAAAACTAAATATTTTATGAATTATTTATAAAAGGCATTTTACTGCATTTTTATTGTAGATTTTGGTACGATAAATTTATTTTCTTATTGTTTAAAATTTAAATTTGTAATTTTTGTCAATATTTAAAAGAAATGCCAAATAATGAACCGACAAATACAAAAAGGGCCACCACTTTGTCGGCACCCACCGATCCACGCATTGACCCAAGACGAAAAGCGTCAAAAGGTCGGCAAATATTCAAAACAAAAATATTTAGGAAATTTTTCAATTGTATAAATATTTTTTAAGAAATTCAATAAACAATTCAACAGAATTCTATTAACAATTAAATGATATACCTAACTAATTTTTCATTTTATAAAAAGAATTAATTTAAAATTTAAACATTAAGACGAGGCCGAAAAAGTTCGACACGCGCTTGGCGAACTGCGAAAACGGAACACGGAACTCAGCGCGGACATTCACTCGTTGGAAACGGCAATCGGCGAGCCCGCGTTTCGTCGTCTGATTGATCAGGTCGAAAATTGCAAACATTTTCTCATATTTGGCACAATTTTGTTCCCGGAATAAAATTTAAATAATTATTGTGTGGTTAAATTTTTAATGTATTTTTTTTGTTAAGTTAATTTTTGGCATGTTGTCTTCGAAATAATAAATAATTGTTTGATATTAAATGTGGAGCTTTTTCTTTTTTATTTTGAAATTTATGAATATTTTAGGTTACATCCGCTGAATCGTCACTGGCCATTAGCTCGGAGCCTTCGTCAAGCACGGAAGGTTGCTTTAAAATTTTAATTGAATTAATTATTTATTAATAATTTAGAGAGATTTAATTTAAAATGAAGTTTATAAAGGCCTGAAATTAATGTCTATTTATTTTTAATTAAATATTTTGTATAAAAATATTTAATCATTTTTTTTTGAATTTTCAGACCTCAAAAGACAGAAAATTGCGCAGTGCAAAAAAGTCTTGGGGCCTAAATTGTCAAAATTGGCGGGAAAAGGCCAGGTAAAAAATAAATAATCTTAAATGAAATTTTAACTTTAAATTAAAACCAAAAAATGAAAACTTTAAACATTTTCATATTTTCTGAATTTAGACATTACATTTTGGCGCTGTGAACCCCAAGAATTGCCTTCCAACATTTTTTATTGCCATCAATTCGGAAAATCGCAAATTGACCGCCGTTTCCATTGTCGGCCCGCCCGACATTAAAAAACGGTAACTTAAAACAATTTATATTCTTTTTTTCTAATCTTTTTAAATTAATTAGGTTTATTATTTGTTATTAATTTCAACCATTTCAATAAGCATGGAAACAATTGTAATTACTTACATTAGGTAATTTAAAATGATATTTCCTTTAACCTAAAGAGCTTTTAATTCAAACGTTTTAATTTAAATATTATAAACTTTTGTTCAAAAAGTTATAATTTATATATTTTTAGTTTTATTAATTACTTACTTAATTCCGTTTAAATAAATCATTAAAAACCGTTACTTCCAAAATTTTGTTATTAAACATTTTTTCAAATTAAAAATTTTTGTTAACAATTTAAAAAATATTTTTTGCTTTTTCATTTTAAAATATTATTGACGTAGGAAAGCGAAAGCAAATGTGCAAATGTGGGGGAGTTTGTCTTTTAATCCGCGTAAAAAAGATTATTTCTTCTTTTTTTTTAAATAATAAAAAAATTTAAATTATAATTTAAAATCCTCTGTTAATTTTTATATGCCTAAATTAAAAGTTTTTGTTGGATTATTTAACATATTCAAAAATTTTTCTATTTTAATTTTAAATTTTTTATTTAAAAAAATATTTTTAATGAATTTTTAATCTCTGCAGTTATTTCATCAAACATTTTATTTCATGCAAATTTAGAATTTAAAATTTTAGATGCATCGAACTCCGTTTCAATCGAAAAAATTTGAAAAATGCTCACTTAAATTACTCGGAACTTCTCAAGCTCCAATTTGTCGTCGAGACATAATAAACTTTTTGTCGTCCCCTGCAGAGAACGAAAAAAAGGCTTCCCCGGGGGTGGGCGAAATGAGTGGGAAAAAGCCACCCTCGGGGGACACAGGGGGCATAATTGATTTTCTACGGGCCGTCAAGCATTTGGAGAAGGAAGAACTCTCCCCGGAGGGGACAATTCCCTTTTTTATAAATTTTATAAATAAATTTTAAAAATTAAAAAAATTTAAAAGCTTCTCAATGTTGGCGGAGGTCAAATTCAATTTAATAGTATATTTTTTTCAAATTTTTAATAATTAGAAATTAGTAGCCCCAGGCAAAAAAAAAGTGTTTTTAATAATTATGAAAATAAAAGATGCCCTTCGGGGACATCAATCGCTATGTTTGATTGAATTTTTGGGGTTTATAAAAAATCTCCAGCCCCCGGAGGGGACAAATCCCACAACATTCCCCCCGTCCCCCCGTCCCCGTAAGCATCGATTTCCCCGGATGGAGGGGGGCACAAACAATAGGCGGGGGGGGGGGGGGTGTTATTTGGGAGTGGCAAACCGCACAAAAAACGACGGCGCCATTGAGTGAACATATTTTTTAGTTTGCATATTACACCTAAAAAGCCAAAAAACAACAAATTTTGTTTTTTAAAGGAATTTTATTAAAAAAAACCAAAGCATGACTATTTCATAAAATTTAAACTGATTCCAAAATTATTCAAAATTTATTAGGTTTAATTAAAATGTTAACATTTTAAACATTTCAGCTCATTCGGCGCCCTTCGCGTCGCTGACGAAGCGCTTTCATTGGACCGTTCACTAATCAGCGACCTCATAAACAAAGGCCAATTCGATCAGCGGCAAAACTCAACAACAAAAAGTGATTTGCTTAAATTTCTTATTTTTTTATTCTAAAATAAAATTAATTTAATATTTTAGCGACAACCAAAATTGCCTTTACAAAATATTGTATTTATTTATAATTTTTGCAGAAAATCTGCAACAAGCGCCGCACAACGGTGACAATCAGTTACCACAATCGGCACAATCTTCACGGAAGGTTCAACCGATTTGTTGTTTTAAATTTGAAAAATCCAAAAAAAAATTTTAAAAAAATCATCAAAAAAAGGAATAAAAAAACATTTTTTGACCCTTCAAGAGCTTAATTGTTTAATATTAATATATCTGTTTCTTTTAAAATTATAAATTGTTAAATGAACTGAATTTTTAATTAAAAAATGGCATCGATCGGTAGCTTCAAAAAATCCGAACAGGCATTTTAAAGCCCAAAAAATCATAAAAGGATTTGAATTTACAATTTTTCAATATTATTATTATTATTTTTACAGAGGGCGTGCGTGGAGGCGGCGGCGGAACGCGCGCGAAATCGCGTGGAAAGCGCGTTGGCACGTGCTGCGGAACAGCAACCGCCGCTGGTCATTTTCGGTGTGCTCAGACGCGACGCAAAAATTATGGCGGTAATTTAAAACATTCAAAGCAAAAAAGTGATTCATTAGGCCAAATATTAAATATTTGGCCTCTATTAATTAAACCCCTAACAAATAAAATAATAAAAAATTAGCTGAATTCGCCAATTTGTGCGTAAATTAACATAAACAATTAAGGGTTAATTTATTTTCTGAGATTTTACAAACAATTGTTGTCAAAAAATTTTTTTTGATAAATTTTTGATAAAAACTTTTTCTCTGCCCCTAATTTTTCTGTGTACGCCTTAGCCTTTCACCCCCAAGAAATTCCCCTGGGGCGCCCAGTTTGTGGCCCAGTCTTCTGAAAAAGCTGATGATGAGGCTGTGTCATCGCCTCGGGCAACCACCAACTTGCCCCCGGGGCTTCAATAAGCCAAAACATCGTTGCCGAAGGCATCCACCAAATTTAAACAGTCTTTTGATGGGTTTCGAATGGTTGAAGAAATTTTAATGGATTTTTTATTAAAATTTTAATTTTGGGTTTTTATGATTATTTATAGATTATTTTCAAAATTTAAAACTTTACCAACCTATTTTAGCAGATTAATTGAAATAAAAATTTTAATTTTTTATCGTTTTGCTCCCATTGTCCATTATGCCAACCATTATTTCATAAGGGCCACTTTTAAACTAGTTGCTGCCAATTCCACTTCAGAATTTTCCCGATTTGTGCTTCTTCAAAATGCATTTTTAAATTTTTAAAATCGAAAAATGCGCTTCATCGATTGGCTAACCGCTACATTGATGGCCAAACATCATGGACACAATCGCCATAATTCCGCGCATTCAAAAGCGCCATCTCATAAAGTGCATAACGGCACCTGCTTCAGCCATGGGATGCCATTTGCAGCAATGGGATCAGCAACATCGCCAAACCGAATGGACACATCACCGAATCGATCAAAATCTGGCACTTCTCCACACCGATCAGGCGGAGTGGCATCACTGATCAGTCAACATCCGTGGGAAGCGACCAAGCGCCTGCTGCTGGCCGCTCCGTTACGGCTCAGAAGCCGGCTCGGCACTGTTGTTTCGCGCAAAGCCTCCTCAACCTCCTCCCAGTCGTTCAGCGAAGATCCGTTTGGCGGCACGCCAATTTGGCGACTGCGCGACGCGGCGTCTAAACCGCCGCCGCCGCCGTCCGAGAGCGCCCTTAAACCGTTATTTGCCGCCGGCATTCGCGGGGCCAAAGTGCGACGTCGCACTGAGTCGCCGCGTGGGCTCAGACGCAGCGTGCGCGACTTGCGGCGTCGGCGTCGCAGCGGTTTCGCGCAGCTGGAACGCGAGCCACGACTATTGAAGCAACAACGGCACGATGGCGTTCAAATGGAAACGTTGAATGATGCATTACGACGTAAAATCGGAACGATCGAGCGGTTGGCACAACAGTTGGATGCTGACGTAAACAAAAATTCAAATGAACAAAATGGCGCCGAAACGAAACGCCAACATTTTGAGGCTACAATGGAACAAAAGAATGAAGCAGAAAGCCGTGCGGTCATTGGCCATCTCACACAACAGAAATTGGAGCTGAACATATTTGACCCGAACGTGCTGAACTTTGCGGCTGAGCTTCAGCATCGAATGGTTGAGCATCTGAAGGCACAGTACGCTAGAAAGAACGGTGTACTGTTTGAAGACCATGTGAAAAACATGCTGTTGCCTTCGTCTGATCAAAGCTCTGGACGTCCGTCTGTCAGATGGGCCAAGTCCGTCATGGACACAAAGTGCAGGAATGCGGGTGGTTCATCAACAGCACCACTTACTAACTACAACCTCACGGAAAGAGTCGGACAATCCGGGTGTTTGAAAACGAACCCGAAGCTTGAACAGCTTTGGAATCCCGTCAGAAGAATGTATATGAACCCCAGAAGCTTAAAATCCACAGACTTACGATTTGAAAAGTCGCGAGACGCGTCACGGCGTTCGTCCGCGCGCGCCTTGCTGCACGCCGGCGACGCCCTTACGGGCTGCCAGCCGCAGTCGGAGCGGCTAGGAGTGCCATCATTCCTCCGGCTGGAGCCGCAGCAAATGGAGCGTTGGGGTAGCGAAAGGTGGGCACCATTGGACCGCAAATGCTTTGACCTTAGCCGGCAACGGAGCAGGGTCAGCTCCATCGGTGACTGTCGGGACAGTTCGAGCTCGGCACGGCGTGACAGCCGGTGGTTGAACGACTTGCAGAATTGGGTCAACCCAATGCGCAAGTTGGGGCAGAAATGTGTTGTGGAAGAGTGCATGTTGGAGCGACGATCCGGCATCGAATGCCGTAGCAGCGTTTGCAAGTCGGAGGAGCAGAGCCAAGAAGCTCAAGCAGTATCTGATTGGATTGTTTTACATGACCAAGAAGTTTGTGCTGTACCTGAGCAGGGTGTCATACATGGCCAAGAAGTTCAAGCAGTACCTGGTCAAGTTCCGCTTGTCACAAACGGGCACATGCTTGGTTGTCAAAAGCGAAAGAGCACACTCAGTCAGCGCAATTTTTTCCACAACTTCCGCACATTGAAGCGAAAGTTGACACCCAGCAACAACAACAACAACATCAACAACAATCGGCTGGCAGCTGAGCGGCTGTCACGGGTGGCTGTCAACACTGAGCAGGACGAACTGTGGATGGAGCGACGACAGAGGCGGAAAGAGTGCGAGCGACAACGAATTGTGGAGGCGAGGATTTCGTGACACACAAACATTTCAGGGTTTGTGATCAATGATCAGAATCCGGATCATTGATCGGAAATGCGCGTATTTGACAAATTGATTACGAATCAATGGTTTGGTTTCCATGGCTCAGCCGGTAGATTCCCAACGGTTTAACTTTCCTTCTTTGGTTTACTTAAACATTGAATCTTTTTAATTTATGTGTTGAACAATGATGACAGAATATAAATGTCCACAAAAATGTATGCCTGGACCTCAAATCCAACTCAGAGACCAAAGAGCAATTTTGATGAATGTGTTTATTAAATTAAAAATATTTTTAAACATTTTTTATTTTAAATAAAAAAATACACACTAATTAATTTATCAAAATTTAATGCAGGAAATTTCAGTTAACCGGCGATTGGGTCCAAGTTCAAATTGTGCATTTACCCAATGAGCCGGAGGGCCTTGGCTTTGGCATCGTTGGCGGGCACAGCACCGGCGTGGTGGTCAAGTCGCTCATCCGCGGCAGTGTGGCCGATAAAGTCGGGGACGGCAAAATTTCAAATGATTTGACTTAAAAAACTGTTAAGAAATTGACGGGACTTTGAGGCGTCAAATTTTCAAGGGCATGGGAGACATTAGAAAGAAAGCCCAATTTATAAGAAAAAGAAAGAATTAGAGAGGTCTATTTAGCTAATTTTAAGAAAACTTTTGTTTGAAAATGTCATTTGTAGGATATGCGCCTTCGGCCAGGCGATCGAATTCTTCAAATCGGACACATTTCCACCCAAGGGCTGAACAGGTGTTTTTATTTAATTTATTAATGTAAAATATTTTTTATTTATAAAGAGAAATTATTTTAAAAAAATCTTTATTTTTAAATCAATTTTAAAGCATCAAATAGTCGTTTTTAAATTAGATACATTTAAATTTACTATATATTTAATTAAATTTCAAAAACTAATTTTTTTAAAATTCTGCTGATTATATTAATTTTAAATTATTTTTAAACATCAGTCAACAAGTTGCCGCTCTGTTGCGCCAGCAAAACGCCGTCGTACAGTTGACCGTTGTGCGGCCTATACAGCTGCAGGACAGTGATCAGGACACGCCGCGTACGTATTTAAAAATACAAATTATAAAATAAAACAAAAAGAAATGCAAATTCAAAAGCCATCCAATTTTTACATTTATTTGTTTTCAAGTGTATACCTATTCACATTTAAACGAATTTTAATTCCAAATTTGTTTTTCCTATTAAATTTCTATTTTTGATTTTTGTATGCAATTATTAAACTGCAAAGATCAAATTTATTTGAGTAAATTTTATGCCTTGAGGGCTAAAATTCAAATTGAACTTTTAATATCGTTTAGCTTTAGGTTTAATTGACAGCTTTCCACAAAAATTTAAATATTTTTTCAATTTTTACATTCTTATTTTTTTGATAAATTGGTGCAAAACTTGTTTTTATTTTTGATGAATGACTGAACAATTTGTGACAGATGAGCAGCTCATCCTGTCACACATTAACAGTGTGTCAGCTGGCCAAAAATAATTTTATTGAAACGAATTTTGCGTTTAGGCTGGCTCCCACCCTACCCATCCGTCCCCCGAAGGGCCCAAATTTGTGCCCTCGGGGGATTTTGAAATTTGATACTCCCCCGAGGGGCAGAGAGAAAGAAAGAGGTCGCCGCCCGAGGCAAATTTTGAGTTTTTCACAAATCCCATCAATAAATTGGTAAATTAACCCAATTGTTATTGCAATTTTTGCACCAATTCGTAATTTTGTTGAAATTTAGAAACCCTTTCAAGTTTAATTTTTTTGGTTTGTGAGGCCCGTTGATTATTGCCGAATTAAAAATAGATTAAATTGCTTTAAATAATTGTTTTTTGACAATTTTTGCCGTTTAATAATTTTAAGATTTTTAGTTTGTTGGACAATGTCAACACGCGCAGCACTTTCTGCGGACATTTTGGACGAGGAGGTTCAGGCTCGGCTTGAAGCTTTTGCGGTGAAATTTTTTCGAAATTTTTTTGTAAAATTCAGAAATTCCCCCCCCCCCCCCCCCCCCCCCTCTATCCTAGTGACATTATTTTTGCATTAAATTGTTTAATTTTTATTTTTATATTTGCATTAAATTGTTTAATTTATATTTTATTTATGGTCTTTATTTTGTTAATAAATCTATGCCAGTTCCCCTCGGAATTTTTACAAATTTTCAATTAAAAAATATATTAAAAATTTCAAATTTTTGCAGAAATCCCGAAACAAAAGCTGCAATGGCCTTCACCATCATCCGAAGTGCCCGCATGGGCATGCTCAACTGCATCAGCAGCATATTGCGGCTGGTGGTGCTGCGGAAGCGCTCAGCGAGGGCACCGAGTACCCGGACCAACTGGCACTGCACAACCACCACCACTACAATCATCAGACAACGACGGCGACGACGACGGAAGACACCGCTGACGCAATGATGGGTAATTGAAAGAACTGTGTGCAACAGAAATGCAATTTTGATTTAGTATTTACAAAAGGAATTTTTTAGCAATTTTTAGTCTTTAAAATTTCTCGATTCTTTATTATTTTTTATTTTTTTTACAGATATGACCAATCAGCCGAGCACTTCAACTGCCGGAATGCAAAATGAATGTGGGGGCAGCCATGGGCACCAAATTTGGGCACAGAGTGCCGACAAAATTGGCCCCACGGAACTGTTGAACAGCGCTGGGAACACCACCAGCAGCAGCAGCAGACGGAGGCGGGGCAGGACGAGTCGGGTCAGTGATCGATTGAATGTATGGAGAGCGTGCAAAACAAGCTTGATCAGTGTGATCATAAAGATCAATCTAACAAGCTTACTGTCTAAGAATTGATCGAGACTGTTCACACACTATGCGATTTTATGCAAAGCTTCTTAATCAGTCTCGGAGGAAACAAATTTTGTTGAGAGACTGATTACGAGCAGCTAACGCTTTTTTTTCAGAAAGACAAATCAAAATTTTGGGGATAAAAATGATCGTGAAAAAACAAATTATTATTTAAAGAATTAAAAAAATTGTATTTTCTCCCCTCCAGGGTCCTTCTAATGACAACCCGTCATGTTCATCGTCGTCCGATCGACTTTCGCTCAAGCAGCTGCAAGAGATGGTCGGTTAGAGTTAGAGCCCGGGCCTGAAAATACTTGGGTCGATATTTCGATCGGGAATCTCGAAATATCGGTTTAAGATCTCGAAAATTTCAACGACACATCGACCGGTCGGGTTCTTATGAAAGTTGCAATTACCGTATTTCCTCTATTAGTAACCCATGGGTTACAATTGTTCAAACCCCCCTCAAGGGGGGGTTACAATTAGAAGGGGGTTTCAAATAGAGGGTGGGTTACTATTTTTCAATACAAATTTTTCAAAACTTATTTACATAAATTAAACTTTTATATTATTTTTTAAATCAAAATAAATTTCTGTAATAACAAAATTTTGCACAAAATTATAATTCCACTGTTTCCGTCAAAACAAATGACTACTTCCAATTTTTCGTCGATTGAAAAATGCGACGTTTTTTTGAAATCTTATCACTAGAGACTTTGGGCATTTTTCTTGAGAAAAATGCAATTTTTAGGCATTTTCCACAGCAAAATTTTTGTATTCAATATCTCAGGCACTTTTTCCAAAAATTTCTTAAGAAAAATGCAATAAAAATGAAAAATGTAGCCTTAGAAACAAAAAAATTTAGAACAAAAATGCACCCCTAAAAAATGACTTTTTCTTTTACAAAAAATCCACCCCCAAAGATCGAAATTTTCCCTAAAATTTTTTTATTTGGTAATTTTATAAAATGTTCCAAAACGTGTGAAAATATTATATTTCCAATTAGGTAGGTAAAAGAGGAATATAAAAAATGACGAATTTTGAAGGGTTTTACGCAAAATTTGACTGAATTAGGTCAGTTTTTGGCATTTTTTAATCAATAGGCACTTTTTGGGGTTTTTGGTCAATATTTTAAGTCAATATTTCGCGTTTTTAGTATTAATATTATTCATGGATTTATGATGACTGGTCAGAAAAATGAAAAAAATCGGAATTTGGGGATTTTATTATGTTTTCTAAAATTTTTTGGGTTTTAAAGTTTCCAGTTTCTACTCATCTCTTTATTAGTAAAATGCTTAATTTTATACGTAAATGGTATGGCTGTAAAAAACTTGGTCATACTTAGTTTTTAAAACTCACGGCTTGGGGGGGGGTTACAATTAGAGGGGGGTTTCAAATAGAGGGGGGGTTACTATTATTCAATCCCCCCTCTAGGGGGGGTTACAATTAGAAGGGGGTTTCAAATAGAGGGTGGGTTACTAATAGAGGAAATACGGTATTTTTTATTTAAAACTTTTGTACATTCAAAAATAGGGATTTTTTGTTTTCAAAATCCAAACTGATTTGTTTTAAATTCCAAATTTTTCAAGGCCCTGACTTCATTTTGTCGAGACAAATGGACGCCGGGAAAGTTTCGGGAAATTCAAATTGAGCTGGAACGCGACAAGCACATCGGGCTCGGCATCACTGTTGCCGGATACGTGTACAAAAAAGGTTTTCTTATTTGAATAAATAAATAAAATGGTTTTTCAATTAATTTATTAATAGAATTTGTTAATTTTTAATTATTTCTATTCGATTTTATAATATACTTAATTAATTAACCAAATTAATATTTCATTTTATTTATTTAATTAATTAAATTATATTCATCAATATTTAATATTCATTTCAATTTTAATTGCAATTTAATTTTTTGCAGAACTCCAAAATATTTTTCAAAACTTGATAAAAAATTTTAAACAAAAAAAAATTGGCCCAAAACGCTTTTTTCCCTCTTTTCTTTTAAAGACATTTTCTTCACTTTCTTCCCCGCCGGCCAAACAATTTATTAGAGGGCCATTCACAGCCAGCATCCGCCCGAGGCGCTGAGGGGATGGGTGGGGGGCTATGCCCATGTAGCCCCTCAAGGCACATCCCCACCACCCGGAGGGCTTCTCTTATTTATACTTAAATGGGCCCGTCCGACGCCGGAGGGGAAGGGGGGCAGGGGGAGGGAAGGGGAAATAAAATTTGGCCATCCGCGAAAAACGCGTTGTTAAATTGGGAGAGGAAGAAGCGGACATTGTGTGGAGATGCAGATGACGAGCACGGGGCGGGCGAGAAAAGGGCGTGTAGAACGGACGGTGTGCCCATCCAAAAATTGATCGATTCTCTGAATTTAGACAAAATTTTTGCACCAAAACTTTGAAAATCGATCGATTTTCCTGAGAACTGTGGACAACCTTTAAAATTGATTGATTTCCCATAGTATTTTCCATGAATTGTTGAACATTTATGGCCAATCTAGAAAACGATTGTTGTTTAATAAAGCCAAGGGTTAAAACCAAAATTCTTCAATTTATCCGCTACCCTCCTTCACCCCCACCAGGCTAAGTCCAAAATTATGTTTTAAATTGGGCCATTCATTTTGGTCCAAATTAATTTTGCTTATATTTATATTCTAATCACTAAAACATTTAAATGATAGAATTTGGAATTTCAGAAGAGATCAGCGGTGTGTTCATCAAATCGCTGGTGCCACAATCGTCGGCCCACCTTTCTCGGCAAATTCAACTGCACGATTTGATTGTGGAAGTGAACGGACGACGCCTGGAGGGGCTAAGCCATGTAAAATTTAAGCAAATATTAGGGGAGTTTATTTAAATGCTTTAGCAAAGTGTAAAATTGAATTTTTGTTTTTCATTTTTTGGCCAAATTTGCTTTTAAGGCCGAATCGGTGCGCACTTTGATCAGAAGTGGCCATCGCGTGAGGCTAAAACTGATCCGATTTGAGGAGGGAACGCCGCAAGCGAAGTGCCTAAAAATGCTGCACGAGCAGGCAAATAAAAATGATAATTTATCTTTTTTATATGGCAGATTTTAAATTATTTATAAAATTAATTTTAAATACTCATTTTTTGAATAAATTTAAAATGAATTTTAAAAACAGGAATTAGCGGCCGCTTCACAAATTGAATCCGCCGGGTCCTCAAGCACAGCGGCCACCGTTCCACCAATTGTACAAACACAGCAACAATACGAGCAATCGCTTGTCGACTATAAAGTCTAAATGAGAAGAAAAAAACTCAAAAATCAAGAATTATTAAAATTAATTTTCAAAAATTTATAAAATAAAATGCATATTTTAATTATATAACTTTGTTCTCAATCTTGTCAAAATAATTTATTATAAAAAATTGTGCAATTTAATAATCTTTTAAAATTTCAAAACAATTCCAGAGCTACTGGGCCACCAGGTTGGGCCCCGAATACGATATTGTCCTTGTGGACGTGAGGCCGGACGAACGCGTCATTGAAGACGGCGGTTTGGGCATCGAATGGCAGGGGACGGTGGACATTTGCGACGGTGTGAAAAATGGACAATTAAAAACACTTTATTTTATTTTATTCAAATAAACAAAAAAATAATTCTTTAAAAAAAATAAATAATTTAAAAAGATTAAAGAAAGAAATTTATTAAAAAGTAAATAATAATTTCTTCATTTTAAAATTTCAAATATTTTACAAAAAACATTGAAAAAGGCTCTTTATGAATTATTCCGATTTTGTATATTTAAATTTGAGTGTTTTTAAAATATGTTTTATATTTTTAGGAAGTCAGCTGTGTTCACACCATTTCATCGAAAGCATGCGAAAAGATGGCCCGGCAGCCAAAACGGGTGCACTGAAAGCCGGCGATGAACTTTTGCAGGTGAATAATTAATAAATGAATTATTTTGTAAATTATACATTATTTAAAGTTTTAATTACTTTTTAATAAATAATTAAAATTGATTTATTTAATAAACAAAAATTTATTTGTCGTAATAATTCGTTCATAAAATTTGATAGTATTTATTTCTGCAGGTAAACGAAACCGCACTTTTTGGTGAATCATTTGTGCGCGTTCGGAATGAGTTGAACAGTGCGCAAAAAAGTTGCCAATTTGTCCGTTTGATATTTTGCCGAAGGGCTGAAAAAGGTTACACAATTTTTATTTGTTTAGAAAACTATTCAATTTTCTTTTTATTCAGAACATATCAACTTTGTGATGCCGTCATCTGAACAGAGTTTGCCGTTGGCATATCCCATTTTGGCCACAATGATGGCATTGGATGAGCATTTTATTAAAGTGAAATTTAAATCTTTGCCTCAAGCAATTCAATTGTTTAAATTTTGTCGCAAGAAATTCAAAATTTTTTAAATTTTGCCCCAGGCCAAATCTGAGCTTCGTCTTGCCGACCTGGCATCGGCCGCCGAAAACGGACCGTCAACGACCGTGCGATGCCGTACAGCATCGGCTGCCGCTGCTGTTGCTGCCAGCCGATGGAAAAGGTCGCGCTCCCTTGAAAACCTATCGGGCTTTGCGGTGTGGCATTGCGTGCCAATTGTGGTCACTTTGCGCAAAGATGCCAGGGGGCTTGGCTTCTCCGTTGCTGACTATCAGGTGCCCAGAAAAGCGACAAATTTTGTTTATTTCTGGAAAAATAATTTATGTTTTGTTTAACCAAAGCCTAAATTTATGGGCATTGTTCTACGAGAAAGATGGTCTACTATTAAATTTCGTTTGTTTTTTTTAAACAAAAATCTTGAAAATGTCAAAAAGCAGGAAAAAACGGGCAACTTCAAAAACCCGGCACGACGCTCTAAACCGGCAAATTCCCGGTTTCCAGGGCAAAGTGTCATTCCCGAAGAAATCGGAATCGAAAAAAACCCGAAATTTTACAATCGACCAAAAGAAGGCCGCAGCAACAAAATGCACAAAAATTAGCAAAATTCTTTATAAAATAGAGCATTTTTTTGGTGGAAAAAAATCGAAATTTTTTGAAAAAATAAACAAATTGATGACAGGATCCTTCCCATCCGGCGGAACGCGTCATTGTCATCCGCAGTTTGGTGCCGGGTGGTGCAGCACAAGCGGATGGTGAATTTTTTTTTTGAAATAAAAAATCTGAAAAAAATCTGCAGGCCTTAGGAATGACGCGTAAATTGACAAAAAAAACAATAAATTAAAAAACGAATAAATTAAAAAAAGGTCGAATTGTGCCCGGTGATCGACTTTTGTTTGTCAACGGCGAAGATTTGTCCAGCAGCAGTCTGGAGAGGGCGGTTGAGGTGCTCAAGGTGGGCAAACAAAAATAAAAATTCATTTTTAAATAATAAAAAATGAATAAATACTTATTGAATAAACACCAACCATAAAATAAAACTGTATTTCCAATTGTTAAGGCAGCCCCTATTGGACAAATTGTTCGCTTGGGCATTGCTAAGCCGGTGCCAATTGAGCAGGTATTTAAACATTTTAAGTTAAAAGACCCCCCCCCCCTTTTTGTTTATAAATTTGTGCTTTTAATGCAAATTATTCTTGTCTTTTTAATATATTTTTTAAAATTTACTTATTTTCGTTTAGTTTTCTTATAATTTTTAATTAATCACTTTTTATTACTTTAAAATTAAATATTTATTGATTACAGCTATTTCGCTTTTTTCCCCCTTTGCTTTTATTTTCAGAAAATTTTAATTTTATTTTCTAACATTTTCCTTTTTTGGGAAAAATATAAAAGTGGTTGGCATTTTGGCTTTTGACCATAATAATATTTGGAATCAATGGACTGAACTTATGGGGGAGGGATTAAACACAAAAAGTCATCAATCCTCGGGGATTATCCGCAGAATTATGTGACTTTGGTATTTATTTTTATTGTTCAGTTTCCTCAATTTTTGGTTATTTTACTAAATTTTGAAAATATTTATTAAATTTTCAACTTTTGTCAATTTTTAAATTTTTCTTAATATTAAAAAATAATGATAAATTTTCAGTTAATTAACAAACTTTAAAAAAAGCTTTAAGTCCTTTTTAACCTAAGAATTTTTTTGTTTTATTTAATTTATTTTAGTTAGTAAACGCAAAATAAATATTCACAAATTTGTTCTGCACCAAATGGGCCCGGCCGGCGGTTTCCGATTTCTGACGCCCCAATTATTTTGCTCCACCACACCGCACTTTTGTGTTTGGTCATTAAGCCATTGGTTTGGGGGGCCAAGCCCTAATGGCCAAGCCTTCTTCCACCTGAAATTTGTTCACATTTTTTCAGAGGAAACGTAACGACACCACAAATTGTGGATTCCTAATTCTGTGTTATTGAATGCGTTATATTACCTCCGAATTCTTGAAATTCTGGATTTTATATGCATGCCTATTAACTAGGGTTGGTCCCGGGGGGGGGGGAAACCGGGGATTCCCGGCCATTCTCATCCCCGTTTCTGGGTCAAGCGGGTTGTAGCGAGTTGGATATCATATTTTAAATTTTGTTATGGCCATCAAGCCATAGAATCCTGCAATTCTTGGTTGTGGGTCATGCACCCCCATCCCTGAATTCTTCTTTGAACAGCTCGAACTCTTTCACGACATGAACTGCTCGAATTCCTTGTCTGATTTGCCCTAATTCACGTGCCCGACACCTATTGTCTTCTTTGATGAGTGTGCCGCCGTCCTCACCCCAAAATTGGCACCGAATTATGCGTGTGGCGTCTGTCCCATGCCCTCTGGCCCATTTGCCCCCCCCCATTTTTATTCCTTTTGGCTCCAAACACTCAATGCCCCCCTCCCCAAACATATTGTTTGTGCATATTTTCGCCCGAGGGGCCATCCGTCCGCTTCATCGGCCGCTCTCTTTTTTTTTTTGTCACCGAATTTCCCGAAAAACCCCCCACACATTCTTGATGCATGGCCTAAACTAATGGCAAAAAAATTTCAAAAATTTAAGTGCTCCTCTCAAACAAAAAAGTCAAAATTATTTTCAGATAAAAATTAATTGTTCAAAATTTTAATTTAAATAAAAAATTTTCGTTACAATTAAAGTAAAATTTTTATGTGAGTATAAAAATAAAAAAATAAACCAAATGTTTTCTTACAAATATTCATTTTTATGCCAAAAGAATAAATCATTTTCTAGAGTATTATGATTCACCGTTTTTTACGTTTTAAATTTTTTTCAATTTATTTGAATCATTCCTTGATACATTTAAAGTAACCTCAATTATTGATTCGAAAATTGGGTTTTCCCTGAATATCATTTAAAGTCAAATAATTTAGCAATTTAGAGTGCTTTGCAATTTTTAAATTTGGCACAACTTTTGGCAAAATTCCATTATTTCTTTGTATTTTGTCATTTGCACATTTTTATTCATTGCAAAGTTAACAAAGTTACAGTGCCGTCTCGACGACACTGTGCCGCTGATCTCGCACAGTGAACGCCTGTTGGCCAAGTCGCACTCGCCCCGGGGCAGACGTCGCCGCGAGCCATTCGGCGACCACCTGTTGCTGAACGCTCAGCGACACTCACTAATCACATCGAATCCGGTAAATTACCGTCTGATTATTAAGGCTCGGGACTAAAATTCTCGAAACTAAAAGTCAATCTTATCACCCTCTACAATTGCAAATGCACTATTTTTCTCCTGTTTTGAAAAATATTTAAATTTTCGGGAAATATGATCCTTACGTTTCAAAAAACGAATTTATAATTCTGTTTTTGATTTTTATTAAATGAATTAAATTACGAAATATGTAGCCAAAAATTAATTGTTTGCCAAAACATTACTACTATCCCCACATATTTATTACTGTAAATTTTTGTTTTTTTCCTTTTTGAGGGCCCTCCGCCGCCCTGGGGGTTTTATCTGTCGTCTTCTTTTCCCAGCCACCGCCGCCGCCCCTTTCGGGAAAGATTAGCGCTCCCGAAAATAAAATTAATTGCGATGGCTCTCCCCGGAGGGGCCAATCTGTCGGTTTTGGGTGGCGGGGGAAACATTCCCCCCCCCCCCTTAACCAATAAAATTTACAAACCATTATTTTATGGGCAGAATTTTTTTTTGGGATTTTTGGACGGAAATTAAGCAAGCTTTATTGTGCTTTTCCTCCTTTAAATTATGTTGTAAAATGTTATTATGAAATTCAATAAAAATGCTGCAATTTCAAATAAACAAATTTAAAGTAAAAATGAATTTAATTTATGTTTTTGATTCTAAGAGCTTGAACCGGACTCTCCATTCTGGTTCTACTTTTATTTAAAACTTTTCAATAAATTAAACCACAAAAAATCAAATTATTTAAGTAATTGCTGACGCCATTTTATAATTTTGGCACTAATTTTAAACGGCCAAGACGGACGGCCAATAAATAACATATCGCGCCATAAGCAAAAAAAAAAGTGCTTTTCCCATAAAGAAGAAGACACTTAGCCAATTTTGAATGCAAATTTGAACAAATTTACAAAACTAATCCATAAACTTTTCGTCACTCCCCGCCCATAAATTTATTCAATGGGCGGCGGCAGCGCCAGAATTTATACAATAAATGCAAAATGTGATAACGCCCGCGCCCATTCACAAAACAAAATTTGTTCAATCAATCGAAATTTATTTTTAAATTTAATAATTTTTTATATTAATTTTTTTCTCATAAAAATGAAGAAAATTAACTTTAATTAATAAAACTCGCCTTAAGCCAGAATTAATTTACCTATTCAAAATTTATATAAGTTGAATATTGCTTATTATTTTTTATTAATTTATTGCCATTACCATTTTAGAAAACATTGATTTTTTTACAACAATTTTTAGTCCTCTGCCTGTTCCAGTCAAGAAGAAATTTGGGTTGGAGGGCATTTGGAGCGATCGCTAAATCCACAGGTCGGTTAACCTTAACAATTCAAATATTTTTTTTTAATTTAAAAATTATTTTTATTTTTATGCCAAGAAATTTGAAACAATTGTTTCAGCTTTATTTCCCATCCACTACTGACAGTCGCTGTTCGCCTTTGGCTTCGCCTCAGGTGAACTTTAAAATGAATCGATTTTAATTTGCATATTATTCAATGAGGGCAATCAGAAATATGAGAATGGCATTTTTTGTTGCCAAAAAAAGGACATTTGGGGCCAACCTTTACAAAATAAAATGAATTCATTAATATTAAATTCAAATGATTAATTAAATTCAAAATTTGTTCTGGCTTCCAAACGATATTTCCTATTTTATTAATTTATGAAAAACATATTAAACACCGGAAATTTTGCGCTAAATTTTTATGCGAATTTTTTTCTATTTTTCAATTTACTTTTAGATTAGGTACAGGTTTACACGCTGAGCTGAATTTTTTAAATTTTTTGTTTATTTTTGGTAGATTTTTAAATTAAAATGTTTTCAGAGTCGTCTCAGTTCCGGCATGCAGACGACAACGGCGTGGAGTCCGTGCTCAAGCCGTTCACTTTCCCCATGTGCCTCACCGGCCAGTTCGCTGAAGGGTTCCTGGTCTTACGGTTAAAAAAATGTTTTTTTAAAATTATTCACACAAATTTCAGACATAACCAACCTCCCAAGTCATCTGGAACGGCACATAAAAGTGCTCAAGGCAAGAAGGAATTGTGGCATAAAAATTTAAAAATTTCAAATTCCGTTCAAAAGTCCGCCGGTTCACGGCTAAATGTTTTGCAAAACGCCGACTTTGTTTCTGAAATCAGAAGGATTCAATTTGAATGAATTTTGCTTTAAGGCCCATTTGCCGCTTGGCGTTGTGCTCGACGCGAACGTCGACAAGGCCATCAATGGCTGTGTGGTGAAGAGCATTTGTAGCAAAAAAGCGCTGGCCAAAGACGGCCGAATTCAGGTCGAAATGTCGACGCACAAAATTTTAATAAAATTTAATTTTCAAAAATCAGTACATTAAATTTCATGGATTTTCAAAAAAAAAACATTTTCAGCCTGTTGATCACATTGTGAAGGTGAATGGTGAAAGTTTACGCAATGTTACAAACGCGCAAGCGCGTGCCATCATGCGAAGGGCAAACCTTGTTGGGGCACAGTGCGGGTGAGTGGCATTTGTTACAATTAGCAGAACTCTTTGAAGTTGTTTAAATTGCCCATTAGCACCAATAGCGACTTTTAACAAATTGGACTTTTACATTAAGGTAAATTCCCAAATTTTTAAAAATTGTTTGATTCTTTAGAGGCAATTTCATAAATGTCTCTAGTTTAAGGAGGCACGCCCGCGGGGGCCTTTTAAACCCAAATATTGTGGCGACGCTTTAAACCCACATGGGAAATTTTCAAACTAGTTAAATCGATAAGAAATTTTGAATTTAAGGCCATTTTTAAATCACAATTCTCTTAATCAAGGACAAGTCTTATTAATTCAACAACAAATGGGGAACCCCAAATTGCCCTAATGCATTCTTTTTCCAATCACAGCATTTCGTACATCACCAGCTCTGATGCCAAACTGTGGAAAGAGCGCTTTCAACGGGGCATTGTCGAAATGGGCAATTTGACGGATGGCACCACCGCCAATGCCGCCGAACAACTGCAGCAGCAGCAACAGCAGGACCAACTTCAGTCCCGGCTTTCACCAAAGTGACGAAACAATTTTTGTTAAATATCTTTTTTTGTTTGGTTTAATTGGAGATTAAAACATTTTTGAAAAAATTTATAAATTTAAATTTTTATAAAATTATCATTTTTTGCTTCTTTTAATTCAATAATGATTTAATCATTTTGAATAAGTTAATTAATTATTTTTTAATGTTTATTTTAATTTATTTTATTTCAGAGTTTACCCAAAATTTTATCGGAGCCCAATTCTGGACGTGCCTTTTGAATCGTCAGAAAGTGAAGTGCCAGTTTTTAAAGACCGGATAATTTTTTGAAAACTTAAAATCCAGGTCTTTCCCCGTCGGCAGATACTATAGCAGCGATTACTGTATTTCAAGTTGAAAATTTTGTGGACAAATTGCTGAAGGCATTTAATTTATTGCTTAAAAATTGGATAATCTATATAATGAAATACAAAAAATTAATTTTATATTTTTACAATTAAAAATAAAATTGCAAAAAATATTTTTTTTTTTGGACATTAATTTTCAATGCAACAAATTAAATATCAATTTTAAATTTGTCGATTTTTTGTCTTAAATTCTGAATATTTAACAAATAAGCACTATTTTTCAAATCTTATGAAAAATAAATTCGGCCATTAATTTTCAGTCCATTTTTGCGGACGCCATGTTTGACGTGTACATTCTGGACCGACCGGAACTGCAGGCTCGGCACACCGTCCGCCCCAATCGGTCCGCTTCCGTGGCCATTGAGGCGGCAACGGTGGTGGAGATGCCGACCGTTTCCATGCCAACAACGACGAGAAGGGCATCAACAATGGTGCAGGGACTGATCAGAACGGCGTCCTCATCGCTGAAGAGAAAGGTGAAAATTCTGATAAATGTTTTACTGATCAGCTCAAGGGTGACCGGGTTTCACCCGTTTTGTTAGCTTTAGTTGATCAGGAGCTGATCATTTTAGAGAGACCCGATTCACTGATCGGGATTGATTTAGAATAAGTGACTCGACAATTTTTAGCAAATTAAAAATACTTACCCCTCCCTCTCCCTGGGCATTTTTGCATATATTGTTTATGCCATTTTCACACACATTTATTTATAAGATCCCCGAGGGGCTTTTTCCGCCCAATGAATTGCAAATGGCTTTTTCTCGCCAACATTTTGTGTTTGATGGCGTAAGAAGCGAAGTGTGACAATCGCGGCGCTAAGTTGAGTGCCGCCCATTTTACCATCGCATTTGCAAAAACAAAAATCGAAGCTCCGGACAATGAATTTTAATATTTAATAAAATTGCTATTTTTTTATTTAAATCTTAAAACAAGTGTTTCTGTAAAATTTCAAGAAATTATTGGGCGACATTTTTAGGAAATCAGCCGAGCCTAAAATTTCAAAAATGCCATAATCCTTGGCACTGAATTTTGAATTTATTAGACGCGTCGGCCCACACCGCCAACCGAACAACAACATCATCGACAAATTGAAGAAGTGTCGGCGGCTTCGACCTCCAAAATGAGTCCGGTTCATCAAACAATGGCACCACCAACGGCCGAAGAAGCAAAACAATTCAGTGAAATGATGCCTGAGGCATTTTTTAAATTTCTTGAATATTTTTTATACTCTCTTTTTCATGTTAAATAATATTAATAAAACAAAACAAAAACCATTTTCAGCCGGCAAAAGCGATGAATTTTTGGAGTGAGCCGCGCGCAGTGACACTAAACAGAATACACAACGAAACATTCGGTGAGTGAGGGAGGTTAAGCTTGATTTGCGCGCAAAATTATGGCACGAAAATTTGAATTAAAAGAAAAAAATGGGAAAATTCGCGTGAGTTGGAGAAACGGAGGTGGTATAGGTGGTACTCATTTTTGCCTTTTAAGAAGTTGACATTCTAATGGTCTTCGCGTTGTTTTTAATGAAAACTCAAAATTGTTGAAATTGGCTTATGCACAAGTTAAACTATCGCTTCAAATTTTGGCAAAAAATTCATGGGCGACGAAATTGTTAGTTAAGCATAGATTTCGGGGCTTTTTAATTAAACATAATTAAAAATAAAATTAATTTCTTAGAGTCTGAATTCCTCGGAGAAAGGGGAAAGAAGCAAAAGAAAACCCGGAATCACTTTATGCCAAAACGGCATTAATGTTTTGAGTAAAAATATAATTTCATTGTGAATCGGGCCCAAAACCGCAACAAAATTGTGCCCCAGGCATCAGCATTGTTGGCGGACGAGTGGAAGTCAGTCAACGGGCTGACAACGGCACATCGGTGCCAATTTGCGGTTCCGGTACCGGTCCCCCCGCGTCCTCCAAAACGGTTTCCGGCATTTTCATCAAATCGGTGGTGCCCGACTCGCCGGCCGGACGATCGGGCCAATTGTTTATGGGCGATCGAGTGCTCGCAGTCTGTTTTTTGTTGAAATTTTTTTTTTACTGAAAAAATATTTATAGCATTTAAAAATAAATAAATGCATTTTAAAATGCTTTTGAATTTAAAATTAATTTGCAGGTCAATGACTCGGATTTGACCAACACTACACATGAGCATGCAGTGCAAGTGATCAAAAGTGCCAAAAATCCCGTAAAATTTGTGGTCCAATCGCTTCAATCCCTCCAGGCGTTTGTGCCGAGCTCGGTAAATTTAATTATTCTTTATTGATTTTTAATAATTTTTAGTCCACCAAACAATCGATCGTAGAAGTTGCCGAGGTCGGCGGCACTTCTGGAGCAGCACCAACTGTTGCCGTCGACTTGGACCCGGACAGTGCGGCAGCTCTGGAACGCCTTGAGGACGACGTGGAAGCCGAGGACGCCTTTCGATACACAGAAAGTGTGCAAACATTTGAAAAAAGGATACAAAAAGTATTTATGCCCACACTTTTTTTTTGAACTTTTTTTAAATTTTGGAATTTATTCTTTAAAATAATTTTAATTTCTTTTGAAACCTAAATGTGATCCATTAGCACTCTTATTCTAATTTTGTCAATAAATTGAGGCAAAGTGGTGCGCAAGTACGCGCACCTGCCCGGCCACCCGGTACTGATTCGACTGCGCGACATTCCTCGAGGCGGTCTCGGCCTCATTTTGTCCGCGCGCGGCTCCCAAAATGCAGCCGCCATCGTCGTCGGCGTGAAGTCGGACTCGCCATTGTCACTGAATGTGGGCGACGAATTGTTGGAGGTGTGCCAAATATCGGGAATTAACCAATATTTATAAAATATTATTAAACGTAAAAGCAGTTTATTTTAAATAAGTAATTATTTATTTTAATTATTAATTTAAATGTTATTAAATTCTTTAAATATATTTAAAAAATTTTATTTTTATTTATTTAAGATTTTTTCAACATCTTAATTTATACATTAACCACTATTTAATTGGAGATCAATGGCAAAGTGTTGTTTGGACTGTCCCATCATGAAGCCACCGAGAAGATCAAGCAGTGCTGTGCACACAATTGTCTCACATTGCTAGTTCTTAGAAAACATCCGACGGAATTTGAGGTGTTTAAATTAGTAAATTAATATAAACGATCTTTTTGGCCCCATGGTGGACGACGTAATCAGACCAAAAATAATGTGTAATGACGGATCGGGGAAATTCAAAATTTTGTTTTTATTTTTTAATGTTTATTTTATGCCATTTTTTTGGCTGCGGGTCAACTTGGCGCCGACAAGTTTCAAACATTATAACCTTTTATTAGTTAACCTAATAAAACATTTTGAAAATTTTGAGACAATTTGCCTTTTTATTTTTAATTTAAAAACAAAAATTTCAGTTCCCCCAGCATCGTGAGCGAAAATTCACTGCAGAAAGTGAATGTGAGGCGGGAGCTCGTAAAATTGTGTCGGAAGTGCTAAGCGCAGCCGGCGCGGACGAAATTGAGGCAATAAACATTTTATCATTAATTTTAAATTAAAAATGCATTAAATTTTTTAAAATAAAATTAAAATTTGCACTGTTTTAAGGCAAAGCAATATTATTTTATTTTTAAATTTATTTAAAATGCCATTTCAAATTTTTATTTTTTTATAATGAACACGAACTTTTGAACTGGTTTTTAAAACTCAAATTCCAAAAAATCGTTTTTTTTTGAATTAAAAAAATTTTTTTTTTGAAATTTTCCACTAAAAACGACGCATTCATTGTTCGCCCATTACCAACCCTCCGTTTCCGGGCTTCGGCCTAACCATTTCCATCCGCTCTACCCCAAAATTTGTGCCCGCCTCAAATGCCATCCCCTCCGGCATTCATTGGCCCCCACTAAAAATGTTCTCTTCATTTTATGCTCAACAAAGAAAATGTTTTCGTCCACAAAAAGAGCTCGTTAAACATGGCCGGCCCTCTCTGCCCGGACGACCAAATTCAATTTTGTGCCCCCCTCCTCCCCAAAAATGTGTGGCACAATCGGGCAAAAATTTTTGTGTGCCCCCCGCAGGGGATACAAATTTTCTACGCCATTTTTTGTGCCAATGCGTAAATTTGTTCACACACAAGAACATCTTTGATTGCACGCACATTCCATTCAATGGCACACAAATTCGATTATTCGTGACGATTTAATGGGGGGGGGCGAAGGATGGCACGGCACTCGAAAAATAAACCGGGCACACAATCAAAACCCTTAAGCCGATTGTTGATGATGCCATGCAAAATTTTAGCCATTTTATGCCATCATTGAATTGCTTGCCCAAATACAAAATTGAAAAGATGATCAAAAAAATCGGCAACTTCGTCGAGCGCCTCAACAATTGGGTAGTGATGGAAATAAACTTTAATTTTGCTTAAATGTCCGAAAATGGATTTTGGCAACACCGAATTGTAAAAAATGCTCCTTATAAAATGTTTTATGAGTTACAAAATTTAAAATGTGGCTAACAATAAAACAAAAATATTCGAAAGGAAATTTCAATTTTAAGACTTTAGAAATTTAGACGGTTTTTAAAAGTGTTGAAAAATTTTTTGTTATATAACTAATAAAGAACATTAAAATTTCAAGATTATGAATTAGAATGCATTTATTTAGATTATTTTTTTAGAAAAAATTGTTTAAAAATAATTAAAACTAAAATTGGACTTCGTCTGAACTATTAAAGCTCATTTGTAAAACAAAAAATCTGACTTTATTAGTTTAAGAAATTAGTTTATAATAAATTAAAATAGTTTTTAATTTTTGCAAAAATTTTGTAGGCCGAAGATGTGGGCCATCCGGACCAGAATGCCAAGGAGAACAGCACCAAAATGACTATGCCGTCAACATCATCGTATCGGACTCGCCCCCGGACTGCTACCGGTGGCGAGAGTACGGTTACAAAAACTGGCAGCCGTAGCAGCACTACGGTAGCTTCTTCATCACACTGCTTGCAAGCCGTGAACAACAACAACAACGACAGCAACAACAACAATGCCATCGGCGGTGAAGCAAGTGGGCGAAATTTCGATTTTCCCCACAAATTTTTAATTTAATTAATGTTGAATTACAATTAAGTCCACTAAATTGATGACCCTTTTTGTCGTTTTTTGTTTAAAAGTGAACGTGGGCGAGTTCAACTTTAACGAAAAATTAAAAATTTAGCCATTTTCCTTCAAAGTTTTAAAGATTTTGCAACTTTTTCAATGAAATAAATGAATTGTTGTTGAAATTATTGGTGCCAAATTTCCCATTCTCTTATTTGAAATAATTTCAATATGAACAGTTCAGTTTTCAAAAGATTGGCATTTTAGTGAAATTTGATTTTTAATAATAAAAAACGATTGAATCACAAGTGCCAAGACAGCGGATTCACTCATTTGAAAGTTTTGATTTAAAGAATTTTGTGTTTGGTTAGCACCCAAATCTCCAATTTCATAGTTCCCCAAACATTCCATCTTTTCTATTTTCCTTTGCCCACCCCCCCCCCCCTAATCGATGCAAATTGTGTGTATTTTTATGTATGTCTGTCCGCTGTCACCAAAAGTGAAAGTGTCCGTCCGTTAAATGGTGGAACAAAACAGTGACAATTTGTGGAAATAGTGTGTGCATGCTTGCCAGACGCACCACAGAGAAACAGAGACATGCCCTGAAGCAAAAAGTAGAACCACAAATGCCCCGTAGGAGGCGGCCGGCAGTCACTGGGCGGCGGCCAAAAATTGGAGAAAGCGCAAAGCTGGTTTGGCCAGAGAAACAGGAAGCATGTAAATAGTGTAATTAGAGAATATAAAATTAAATCGTTAAATTGGTCAGACAGAACTAGTGCGTACCATAGAAAAGTATTTTGAAGAAATAGTCCATTACTTTGTCTCCGCTGTTGGCCAAGCGTGCGCCATCGTTCTTTTCATCTTTCGCCGCTCTCTATAGCCAATTGTGTGCCGGCGGGCACACACACATTTTCTCACATGTCCCCCGGGGCCATCTTTTTGGCTCTCACTTACTTCATCCATCAATGCTTTCTACACTCCCTTGGTTGGCCACGTTGGAACGCGAACTCCCCCCAACCTTTATTTTTTTTAAAAAACCCGCAAGCCATCAATTTGTTTTTTTTGAATTGGCCATTATTTTTTTGAAAGAACACTTTATGCCATCCTTACGCCAACATTTTTAATAAATCTTTTGGCACCAATTTTTTAATAACAAATTTTTCTAGGCTATAAGTTTGAAGCTTCAGGCAACCAGAATATTAAAATATTGTTTTAATTTTGAAACAAAGTTCATAATGCACTTTTGTGGCCATTGAAAATAATGGCCACAAACCGACACATATCGTCCACGCCCTCGGGCGCCATATCAAATAATGCCAAAGGAATTATGCCAAATATCGGCACAAATAACATCCTTTCGTCACTTCCGCTCTCGCTTATTAATTTAATTTTTGCGTTGCGTTTAATTATAATTTTTGCGCGCGCGAAAATCTTTGGCGTTCCGAACGGCGGTTTATATTTTTTACCGTTCCACGGCACACCCCCGCGGGCGTCATTTTGTGTGGGCCCGTGCTCGCGCCTCGAATTTATGCGATGCCGCGAGGGGGCCAAATGTTTGCGCTTCTGCCCCCTGGATGGAGCAACCAGCGGCGTAGTCGTTGGGTCGTCGTCGAGACTCTCGAGGACAAGCACAGAAACCTCGAGATTCTCGAGAGAGCCCCTTGAGGGTGGTGGGGCAGGAAATGGCACTCAATACGCCCCCACCCCCAAAGGCATATCTTTTGGCGCACGGAATGCTCGGTACCCCTGCGGCGATGGATGTTTTTTGTCAAGAAAGAATGAATGAATAAGGCGAGGCTAAATGCACTCCCCTCGTCGCCTTTCTCATGGCAAAGAATTTTCTCAGAAAAATGTGAAGTAAATTTGCGGCGAGTGAGCTGTCAATGCCATCCCCGCTTATGTGTAGTCGGGGGAGGACTAAACGGGCACGGGATTGTGCACATTTTTTCGGGAATTGGCACAAACTTTCCGATTAATGGGCACATTTCCATGAACATTTAAAAAAAAAAGTTTCAAAATTTTCTTCCATAAATTCACGCGTTGGCCATCGCTTGTAAATAAAAGCGATTAACAGAGCCAGAATTTAAACCCTTCAAAAAATTAAAAACAAAATGAAAACTTTAATCATACAAAACGTTTGGCACGGTTCAACCAATTGAACGTCGCCTCCCCACCCCCCCCCCCCCCCCGCCTCCGCATTGGCACTTTCACCCACCTAACACAACAATATCTTCTGGCACTTTCGCTTTGTTGCCTTTATGACAGTTTTTTAAAACTTCTCGATGAATCTCTAAAATGAAGAAAATGCCAAAGATATTAAATACGCATTTCTAAAAAAAAACATTTTAATTTGACCTTTAATTTAAAATAGAAAATTTTATTGTCAAAAAATACTGAAAATAATATTTAATTTTTACGGACAAAAAAAAATGCCAAAAATGTTCTGAATTTTTAGCTCGAAAACGCAGTTGGCAAATGGAGCAGCAACAATCACTGCAACTGCAGAAAGCGCCCATCCACGTTGGCCAGGAGACACTGATCGAAATTGACAAGGACGGCAAGGGCCTCGGCCTGTCCATTGTGGGCGGCTCGGATACGGTTGGTACTCTAAAGTCTAGACACCGTCTAAACCGATTTTTTGGGATCCCGATCAATCCCGTAGAATTTTTTCGGATTTACGGGATTGAGAAAAACCCATGAGTGCCTAAATACAATCAACACAAAATTCACATGCAAACATATTTCAATATTTGTAAAAATAAAGAATAAAAATTTGCTGTGTTGGAATCAAAAAATTTAGAAGTCCGGTGGTGCCGATAGGTGTCGTAAAATTTTTTTAGAAAAATTGATAGTTTTGTTGAGGAATGATCAAAATCCCACAAAAGCCCTTGTTAATTTTTAGCAACATTATGCCAGTCCACAAAACTTCTGAAAATTGAATTACCGTAGTTCAGGTGCTTGGTACGGTGGTGATTCACGAGGTGTACCCGGACGGCGCGGCGGCAATTGATGCGCGGCTGAAGCCTGGCGACCAGGTGTTGGAGGTGGGTCTGTCGAAGAAGAAATATTTGGGCAATTAAAATCTCATTAAGGTCAACGGCACATCCCTTCGGGGCACGCCCCATGAGCAAGCGATTTCGTTGCTGAGAAGGACACCTGCAAAAGTGCGACTGCTCATCTACAGAGGCAAGCATTTAATTGGACAATAATTTAATTTAAGTAATAATAATAAATATTTAAAAATATTGTCAAAATTTTAACCATAACATTCGATAAAATTAATATTTTAATTGAATAATAAAAGAAAAGTTTCCAAGTTTCACTAAATAATTCATTACTTTTGGGAAAATACCGAAAAGGTACAGAAATGCATAACTTTTTTCTTACTTTATTTTTCTTTTATAAAATATTTTAATTCACAAAAAATAGCAATCAGATCAAATATCTAATTCATCTTTAAGACTCATTAATGGGGTTTTTCTTTCAGTTTGTTAAAAAAAATTAAAATATTAATTAATGCATAAAGAAAGATTCATTTTTCATTGATTTTATCATTGATTAGAAAATTATATTTTTAGTTTTTTCAGACGTCAACCTGCAGATGAGCATGTTGGACCCGGCCCAAATTTACAACATTCTGAGCATTGAATTGACCAAAAAGAGTGGCGGCAAAGGGCTCGGCATTTCCATTGTTGGACGCAAAAATGAGCCGGGCGTGTACATCTCGGAGATTGTGAAGGGCGGTGTGGCGGACAACGACGGACGACTGATGCAGGGCGATCAGGTGAACGGACGTCCCGAGCAGGGGGGAGGGGCTTAAAAACTCAGATTTTTAAAGAAAATCTCTCGAAAATTTTTAGTTTAGGAGTCATAATTCGTTTATCACATGGCCTGATCAGGGGTCAAAAAACTCCGGGTTTTAGGGCTAAAGCTTTTAAAAATTCATTTTTAATCGGAATTATAAAAATAAATAAAATCCAACCCGTTTTTGTGGTTAAATTTTTGAAATGCGAGTTGAAATTTGAAATGTTTCATTTAAACAATAATTTTTTGCACAGATTCTGGAAGTCAACGGCCAAGACGTGGCCAATTGCTTGCAGGAGGATGTTGCCACAATTTTGAAGGTGCCATGAGAAATTTTTTAAAATTTAAAATAAAAACAAAAAATGCAAATGTTTCAGACTTGCACTGGTCGGGTGCAGCTGAAGGTTGGCCGCTGGAAATTGACAGAGACGGCACTTCGGTCCGCGCAGGCGCCAAATTACGCAACAAATGCCGTCGGACAACAACACCAGCAGGTGCTCCTTGTGGCGGTGGCGGCACAATTTCCCCTAAATTCCATGTCGAATGCCATGGAAGAAAATTAAAAATTTTTCTTCCTTCTAAATGTTACAAAAATATTTTTAGTTTTTTTCATCTGATGCTAGGGTTGGCAGTTCCTGGAAATTTTTTGGGTATCCGAACCGAGACTTCTCGGTTTCTAAGCCGATGGCAAATTCCGACTCTACGGTTCGGTCGGAACCCCCCCCCCCCCTAGCTGGGACAGCACAACAAACGCAAAATTAACTAAAATAAAAAGACGTACGCGCTTTTAAAATGATTTAAGAAATTTTTTAAAATTATTTTATTAGCAAGTCCATGAAAAAGGGAAGGTGCTAAAAGTTTCAGAAATCTTTGAAATTTTTCATATCAGATGCCCTTGCAGCAACAACAGAACACCGCCGCTAACAATGAAGACAACAGCAACAATTGGCTGTCGGAACATCCGAACGGCGCACTGCGCGAGCCGCCACCACCGGTAGGCAAATTAATTTAAAAAATTCTATGCTTAAATTTTATTAATATAAAACAAATTTGAAACTTTTTAATGGCCAAATTTGAGTTAATTTTCAGGCGCCAATGCCAAAGTTGCAGCCGCCAACACTTCAAATCACATTACACGACGAGAACAACCAACAACAAAGTCTGGCGGGCAGAACGGACCTTTCGCCGGTCAGCGAGGAGGATCTGGTAGGAAAATTTGTTTTAAAAACACTGAAAAATTGAAATTTAAACAATTTTCTTAATAAATTTTAGATTTTGAATATATCGCGGTGACCTTGTATTTAAGTCTCTCTTTAAAAATTTGTGGGATTTAACTGTCAAATCCCGGGGTTTTGACACCGAAAATCCCGGATTTTTCAAGAATCACGATTTTGCTCTACTCCAATTTTCGTTTAAAGAAATCCATCGCCGAGACGTCCGCATCGGAGGAGACCAACTCGTCCCAGCGTCGTCCGCTCACCGGCAGCGGTGCCGGCGGCAGCCACAGCTATTTGCCGGCCAGCAGTGCCGGATCGCAACAGTCGGCCGGTGGCACCAGCGGCGGTGGGCGTTCGTCCGGTGGCGTTACGGTATCGTCGTCCTCCCACGCCGGCTACACTACGGTACCCTCTGCAGCGGTGACCAACACTGTGCTGAGGTTGGCGGGCGCCTTTTTTGTTTCACAAAATGTTTGTGTGTATTTTAAATCAGATCCATACATTCGAGGATCTCGAAGCTTCCGAATAGTTCGAATGTTTTAATTAATTTGCTTAGGAATGGTTACACTTTTAAATGTTGACATAAAATTTCTGATTCTATTTTAATTGCTAAAATCCAAATAAGTTTTGAAGTAATAAATAAGGAGCAATTTTTAGGCATTTGCCCTTTTTTGCGCTTAGGCTTCGGATTTAGCAACTGCGTGCCTATTTTGGTTGGGATTTTTAGCTGGTTAAATCAGCGCTTTTAAATTTATAACTGTTTTTAGCTAACCGGGCCAGATACGATTGGTTTAGTTTGTGATGTTAAATGGGAGCAAATCATTTGGGACTGAAATTCAGTGCCTGTTTTCCCCCTAAAATTTTGGCACCGATCATCTCTAGGCTTAAATTGCTTTTCTTTACCCCAAAGGTCGGATCTGAAGGAGTCAGGCTGCGAAAGCGCCCTAATTTTGCTGAAGAAGGACGAAGGCCAACAGTGGGGCATGGGCATTGGCAAAAGGCCGAGGGGCATTTTGGTAAGGCTCAAATTGTTCAAAATGGTCAAGAATCAAAAAATGCGCGCACAGATCACTTCACTTCAACCGGGCAGTTCGGCAGCCGAAAAGTTGGCGATCGGTGACCGCATTATGGCAGTGAACGGGCACGAAGTTATCACGCAGGTTGTGTTATTTTGAAATTTGAATTTTTTTTAATTTTGTTTTTAGCATTCCGCCGTCACTTACATTCGCTCAAGCGGAAATTCGGTAGCTTTGCAAGTGTCCAGGCCAATCAAACCACCCGCCGTCAGCAGTTGAACACTTCATTGATTGATTGATTGATTGATTGATTGATTGTTCTGTCCGATCGATCAAAAATAGTCAAAAAAAATAACACGCAGCGAAACCTCCTCTTCACTAAATGTATGAAATTTCAAACATCGAAACGCACAGCCCCCCCCCCCCCCCTCCCCCCTCCCCGGGTACCGCCGTAATCTTACAGAACGTTGTGTTGCTGATCTGTTAGCACATGATGACTCTAAAGATCAGCTCTTCTGTTCTGTTTTCATCTGGATCTGATCAGTTTTTGAACTATCAGATGATCCGAAAAGTTTTTGCTTTGTTCACATTATTATTTTGATCAGGACATATTCAATTCCGATCAGAACAGATAATTTTGACCAACCAGAAAAAGTCGTGTCCACTTTTGCTGTTTGATCAACTCGGATCAGAGCGGATAGTTTGTTGAAAATTTCCCCCTTTTTGTGTGCATTTTTACTTATTAAGTATTTAATTAATTTTTATTATAGTACTCTGAATTTTTTCTCAGCAATTCCCCGTGCTACAAATGTTAAATGTTAATCATTTTAACAGCGCAAAAATTGAATTTGTCAATGTTTTGAATTTAATTCTATTTTTAAATAATACAATTTTTAATTTTTTTATTTTCATTTCGGGTAAATTTGTGGTGTTTTGTTAATTAGTAAATTAAATTATATCCTTTAAAGCGGAGAATTTTTTTGAATTTACAGGCGACGAATAGCGAAAATTTTTGAAATCTAAGCATTTAAAAAAATTAAGCAATCCTAACATTTAAATTTTACAATTCTTCTTCAGATTATCGGGCAAATCAATAAGCCATGTGAATAGAGAGAGTTTCACTCGCAAATATGCATAAAATAGGCTACAAGTTCATATTTTATGTTTGAATCACTAAATTTTGGCCCAAATTTCATAGAGAAATACAAATTTTATTTTGTTTATAAAAACTTGTCAGCCTGCCTTAACATCCGATAAATTTTAAAATATTTTTTGCGCGATTTGAAGAAAAAAGCTTTTTTTATTAAGCGCTAAAAAGGTCTGTTTAATTTCAAAACGATGTGGCGAATTGCCAACGAATTTGATGAAATAGAATGATTTGCAAATGAACATTTATGATATGATCAGCATTATGAATCAATCATAACCAATTAAATCAAGAGCTAAAATTTTGTGCCTAAAATGCTTAAAGGATTTGTTTGGAAAAAATTATAGGAATGTTCGAGATCCAACATTTTAAATTTATGCTGATCAGATCATTTTTCAAAATTCAGACCGACAAAGAAGACTGTGTTTTAGGTGATGCATATTTATAATGGCGTCGATCATTTCAAATCAATTCCAATTTTGTTTTTATTAATTTTACCGACAATTGTTTGTCCGCTGCCGCCGGAACCGGTTCAGCACCATTTTGAATGGTATTACGGTACCGAAAGTGCCGCGGTTACGGTACCAAATTGGGTGTACGGTATTCAAATCAAATTCAAAGGCCAACGAGTGGAAGTTCGAGCGAATGTTCCATCTGAACACAACGAGTGCATGTTCGAGATCTGCTTATGCAACAACTTCAAAAATGTATTTAAAAAATAAATACCTACCTATTCTAATTAAAAAAATAATTAATTTCATTTATTGTCAATACATTTGTTAATAATTTAGAACATTTGTTTGGGCGAATTTATTGCAGAAAATTATGCAAGAGATAAACAAATTGAGGAAAATGTCTCGACAATTAATTTTCATTGTGCCAAAATGAGACCAATTAATGGGAATATTTCAGTGAATTTTCACATAAATTCGCGTAAATTTTTAAATATGATGAATCAAAATGATGATGATTTGCTTATAAAATTGCAAAAAAGTTTTGCTTCAAAGGTGGGCAATTTCTTTTAAATTTAAAAATATTTAAATATTCTACATTCTATTTAGGGTTGCTGCTCACCGGACCCTTAGGATGGGAAAGTCGGGAGTTGGGGCGTCGGGCTCGGAGAGCAACCCTAATCTTAATTTTATACCAAAAATTAATATTATTTGTGCTATTATATTATTAATATAGGGTTTTGGCTGTATTTTGACCAACGATTGTGACAGTGATGACGAAGATTTTGGTCCAAACGGCTATTTATTTTACGTAAAAATTGCGATTGAAAGCGAAAAAAAGGTAAAAATCGTAAAAAAATTAGGGCTAAGAGCGACAGAAAAATTAAAATGTTTCCAAAAGAAATTTACCAAATTTTGAACCCCAAACTTCGAATTCAAAACATTTTAGGTCCGTAGTGGCCTTTGGGTAGCGCAGCTGAAGTCCCCTGCCGACCGATTTGAATTTATTGGCGAAACAATCATTGAAAAAAGTGCAGAAAAAACACTGACAAATTATCGAAAATGAAAGTCAAATGGACAAATAAAAAAGACAAATAGCAAAATTGACAATTCATCAAGAAAAAAGACATGCGTGACAAATAGGGAACATCGATAAACGACAAATTTGCGAATGTTTTTCTGTGTTGTACATATTGCCGACAAGAAAAAACGAATTGCTTTAATTCAAAATATATTTTTTTGGGGAAAACACTATTTTTGAGCTTTCTTTCAAAAGCTATGCACAAAAAAGGGTTAAAACTTGAAACCCCGGTCTCTAGTAAATATTTATTTGTACACCCAATTCGTTTAAAACAATTTTTTATAAGGTTTTAATGCTAAAAATGAAGAAACACCGAAACATTTTTTTGGTGGAACTCCAAGGAACTTTAACCGTTACGCCGATAAGTCGCTCCCATAATTTAACCAAATTAGAGACCGGCGAGAGCGTCCAGTTTCCGCTCGCGCTAAATTTTGAACTCCCTTCTCCCGGTCCGGAAATGTTTTTATTAACAAAGCGTATTGGCGAAAACAAAACAAAAAAAGGCAACTTCTCTATGTATTAATTACAAATTTCTCGTTATTTGCCTGGGTTTAACGTCTCTTTCTCTCTCTGTCAACCATTAATTTCAATAAAACAAAATAAATTAAAATAATATTTTCGTCTGCTTTTGCAGTTTTGTCCGTTGTTTTGGCCGTGTTTGACCTCTGCCAGCCCGTCCCAGCCTCTGCGGCCCATTTCGCCCGCACAAACAACGGCCATTTGTTGTTTTGGACGGACGGCCATCGGAGGACGGCTGCGGCGATGACCCCCGGGGGGAAGGGGAAAGAGGGGGGGGGGGGGGCAGCCAAAATGACCCCCGGGGGCCAAAATGACCCGCTCAGCCCAAAAGTGACCCAAAATGCCCAAAATCTGTCGTCGTACATCTTTTATGTGCTGGCGGACACCGAACGGCGCTGTGGTGACAACTTTCAAACTCCTTTATAAAATGGGGTTAGACGGACCGAATCTATGTAGACCCCCGGGCAATAACTTGCTTAAACCTTTCGGTTAATATTGAAGCAAGTTATTGCCCCGGTTGTATTCGGGCCGGTCTGGATTCGGTTTTATTTAGTATCCAAAACGGCGCCACAGTCATAAAAATGGTATTTTTAATTATTTTTATTTTATAAAATTTAAAATGCCCAAAAATGGCGCCAGATGTTTTCACTTTCCCCTCATCTGTCCATGGTCCCCTCATTATATGGTTTATATCCTCCTCAAATGTCCAACCAATTCAGCACAATTTGGGGGGGGGGGGTGGTGACCTTTCTTCGCCGCCCATGCCAATGCCGCCGGCGTCTAAGGTCATGAAAAGGTCAAATAATTATCGTCCGCCGCTCAACAGTTGGCGAATTAGAATTATATATGTATAAAGTTGCAAAATTTTGTTCAGTTTTTATTCATTTAATGATTTACAAAATTTTATTTCGCAATTATAATTTAATTTAAGTTTGTCAAATGATATTTGGGTGTAATTTATTTTACTAACTAATAACAACAAAATGTTTATTTAATTGTAATTGATCAGCTTTGATTTTTAATCTGGGCAAAGATTTAATTTTTAATTTTGTTAAATTAATTTTTATTAAAATGATTTCACCTAAAAATAGCAAAATTCCAAAAAATGGAATACGATGAAAGTGAAATTCGATTTGGATTCCCCCTCCCCCCAAAATTTTTCGTCGCCCCCATTTTTTTTCTTTTTGCGCTTTTTGGGGTGGACCGGGGCAGTCGAGCGGAGACGACCGACCATCCGTCCATGCCGACGCCGTCCCCGCTGCGCAAATTCATGCGAAGTGGGGGGGGGGAGTTCCTGCTTTTGCGCGCCCTCCAACTCCCAACTCCCCCCGCTTTTTGTATGGGGCGATGACATCGGAGCGTCTGACAATTCAGCGCCGATCGACATACCTAACTCACTATATACAAAAAATAATTGACAAAATTAGCACTGGCACCCAAAAGCTTGAAGAGTCTGTAGATGTTTCCCTTTAAATGTCCTAAGCGATCTGATTAGTTTCAAAAAATTTGCAATATCAAGAAAAAAATTGGTCCGACAAATTTGGAGTTAGAGCAATTGCCTAACAAATAAGTGCTAATGAATAAATATCTCTAGGCGCTGAGTCGTCCCGGAACTGAATTGTCCTGCGCGAACTTTCACCCCCGCCCAACCAACCGCCAACAAATTCGCTTCCATCCCCCCCCCCCCACCGTCCAGCCCCAATTCCTGTTCCACTTTCACTTTTTCGCATGCGGAGCAAACGACAATGACAGCCGACAACGACAACGGCGAGAGACGGACGGACGATGACCATCCAAAAATCGGTGGTGCCCCCCCCCCTCCACCCCCACACAATCCATGCAAAAATTTGGTTGTGCCTCCCCCCCCCCCCTCCCCCGCCTCTTCCGCCTCCACACCAAACAACATATTAGCATCGATGCTTTTCATTTATGTGAGGGTAAAGCCCGAAAATTCCACACACATAAAATTGCGCATTTGGGTAGCGCCCGAGGCGGCATTCATTCATTCTATCCGATGGATGACGTTTGGCATTGTGCCGGATTTTTTTTTTTTTTTAATTTTAAAACAATCAGAATTTTTTGATTTTGTGACTTAATGAAACCAAAATTCATAAAAAAAAAATTGAGCTTTTGGTGATTTAAATTTAAAAGGATGAAATAATTTATTTGTTATTTTTTAAAACAAAAATTTGGTGCTAAAAAAATACTTAAATTTTTCCACCTAATTTTAGATCTAAAATTTTCACATTTTTAGTTTTTTTGTACAAATTTTCCTAGAAAATCTTCAAAATTTCTCCATAAGAACATAATGTTGTATAACCTTGATCCGATTTTCCTTTCTCTTCACTCGACGACCGCCCTATTTCCCCTTCGGCGCTATTTTTGGATACATTCGCGTCCCATCGGACGGAGCCCCCCCTCCCCCGCTTTTCGCTCCCCCAATTGGTCTGTCCCCGAGTCCGTCCCCACACCACTGGTGGCGGGGAATTCCCCGCGCGACTACTTTCCCTCCCCTCGGGGGTCAACCAACCACTCACTTTCATTGTCGGTCTCCCCCAATCTTTTTTTATTCGAACGAGCACGCAATTTGTCGCCTAAGGCGACCATTTAAATGGGGACATTGAACAGGACCTTAGCAGAAAACTGCGCAAAAATGACCTCGACCAGTGTACAGCTTCTGACCACGGTCAGAATTCCGCTCATTGCTTTTCCCGGTTAAAAGTCCTTGATCGTCCAGCAAATTGAAACTAAAACAGCTTAATCCCTTAAATCCCCGGAGTCCTCTAAGGTCCGGTACGGTACGAATTCTGGTAAGCCTTAATTTGTCGTTCATAATTGTCTCTGCGAGCCGCTAATGATGCTAACTTTAAAATTTTGCAAAAAATTTATGACACACAAAATTAATCTTCTCAATGGCTACCAATCCGAATCCAGACCGTTCCGAATACAGACCAAGTCTCAAAAAAGTTATGGCTAGAAAACTTAAGAACTATTTCTTAAGTTTTCTAGCCATAACTTTTTTGAGACTTGTCCAATTGAAAAACTTCAGCTTAACAATAGCCATTTCGACAAGACCTTTCGAATGCTTTTTAGAAAGTCTGAATCGGTTAAGCTTAAAGACAGTTATTATTGCCCCGGTCTGTCTTGGGACCGATCTGGGTTCGGGTCGTACGTCTTCAACTTTCTAACTCTTAGTAAAACCTCTCAAAAACTAACTTTGATTCCTTCCTGAAACTTTTATTTTGATGGCACAATTGATCGTGATGGATTGAATGGATTTAGAACGGATGTGTTGGGGAGGGGGAGGGGGGATGATCAAAATCGGATTTCACCCCCAATCGGCGCATGAAATTCCAACCAAATTTCGCTCTTTTCATTATGCACATTGTGTTGTTGACGCGCCGAATTTATTTTAAAATTTTCACATTTATATTTATTTCAATTTCAATTTAATTATTATTTTTGTTAAAATAATTTTTGTTTTTGCCTCAAGGCATGGGGGAATGATCTCTGAATTACTGACGAAAAATGCCGACGATGGCAACGGCACGGGAGAAAATGGCACATCGGAAACATCTTCATCAGCAGAATGTAGGCATTTTACATGGCACAAAACATATTTTTATTATTCATTTTGTTTTAACGCCTAAAAATAAAGAAATTGGATAAAAATATAGTTTTATTGTTGTGTCTTGCACAACATTTATCGTAAATAAATTTATGTTAAATATTAATAATATAATATTTAAAAAAAAAAGAATATTTAATTTTAGCTTCTAATATGTTTGACAAAAGCAAGTCAAACGCAGATTGTGCAAAAGTTTCCGGCCTCTCCTCAACAAGAAGGTTTAGAGACAAAACATATATTCGTTATTCGAGAGTAATTAAATTAATTAAATATATTTAGTTACTTAATTTAAATTAAAAAAATATTAAGGGCATCATTTTCGGAAGCCAAAATTGGCGATGGGCAGGGCCGGAAGCGAAGCAATGAACCAATCAAGCGCAAAAACCAGGAAAAGCAGCGAAAATCGGCAGGCGATGAAGTAGTAACAAATTATTAAAATTAATAAACAAATTAAATGTGCAAATTATTTTTGCTTTAATGTAAAATAAATTAATATAAATTTTACAGATTATTACACCTTAAATATTTTGTCATATAATTTATTTATTAAATAGGTAATCGAACAACGTATGGCGGCACTTGCCAAAGAAAATGATGCATTAAAATGTCAGCTTGAGGAACAAATTCGTCTGAATTCGGTGTTAAATTTTTCAAAAATTTAACTTTTTTTTAATCGAAGGTTATCGTTGCAAATCCAACGTTGGCATCGCTGTCGACGACGATCAACAATTCGAATTTGCCACGAATTATGTTTGCCGGTGGAAGTGAAGAACAGTCGAGGCAATTTTGAATTGTTTAAAGAAATAAAAACAATTATTTATTAAACATTTATCAAAAAAGCAATTAATTTATTTTAGAATAACGACATTATTTGTAATTGTAATTCATATATTATTAATTAAGATTTTGAATTTGGTAGCCCATTTTTTGAATTAAATCACATAAAATTAAATTTAAGAAATAAAATAAATTTAGCTCATCGCTGGGTAACATAATGCCAAACTTTGCTGCGTCATTTGGAAGTGGCGAATCGAAATTTTGCACCCTGCAAAAGTCTGAACGGTCCGCTTTCTCCGTAATCCGGTCCGGAAATCCGACCCAACCGCCGCTTCTTCAGGTGCTGCAAAATTTATCGAAAATTTTAGTAAAGACCGGACCGATCGAGATGTTTTTTTGAGATCTTGGATCTTGATCGGTCCTCCAAGTCCGGCCTCTAATTTCTATGGCATTAAACATTTGAAATTTAGTCAGCTCAGCGAAGTGATCAAACTGAGCTTAACCAAGCAATGAGCAGCAACGCCTTTGTACAGCCTCAGCAAAACAAGTACATAATTATTATTAATCAGGGTTCCATACGTACTTTTTTTTAAGATTTTGTTCTTTTTTTTGGGTACCCTTACAATTTGAAATGTCCTTTTTTAAAAGATTCATTTTTTATTTGGGGTACGCGTCCTTTTCCGTTCTTCTGAAATTTATGGAATTTTTAAATCGTTTAAACATCGAATAAATCTATTTAAATCACCATAATTAATTGATTAATTTAAACATTTATTATATGTTTATAGTTTTATTAAAACATATTTGAATCATTTCGGATTGATTTAAATTCCTAAAACAAAATTAAAATTTGCAAAGATTTTTTTTTTTGTTAATTTATAATTTATTAAATTGAAAATTGAATTGTTACATTTTACGCTTTTAGCGAATTTGCTAGGTTGGCCGCTCAGCTGGCGCCATTTTCGCTGTTCCCCCATGTTCAATTCCCGCCACCCGCACGCACGGCACTCACAGTCTCTACAGTATGCCAACCTACCGTATCCGATAATCATCAGCATACTGTGGTGGAGGGACGACAACACAAGGACGACGTGAATTCGCCAATTGTTGAGACCGGAAAACAGCAACAACATCAACGCCAACTCAAAAAACAGGTAAAAATTGATTTAAAGCTGAAATAACCCCATATAAAAGGAATTTTTTATTAAAATAATTTATTTTGATAGAATTTTTTATAAAAAAAATTGACCCTTATAATTCACATTTTTTGAAATTAAAATAGTTTATTACACTAAATAAAAAATAACGCACGAAATTAATTATGTTTATTTAAAAATAAAAAACTAAACAAAAATTTGACCCACAATTTGTCGTTGTCATCGCGTTTCATCCATCCCTCATCCGCCAGCAGCTCAAAATCCCATCGCGCGACTGTGCGAATAATAAATATTCAAATTTTATAGGACATTCCCTCATTTCCGTTGACCGCCCAAATTTGGGGGTGGTGGACGAATCAGAACGCCACAGAATTGAAAATTTGACCTAAAAATGCCGATTTTGCAATGTGCCGTGTCGCGCCCGCCTCCATTTTAATTGACGGCATTCGAACCTCCAAATAAATGACCCGATTATTTCAAATTTCCTCAAAAATAAAGAATTTTTTGTCTGAAAAAGCATTTTCACTTTTGAATTTTATCCCTAAATAAATTCGTTCTCTTTTCTTTCTTTTTAGGAAATAAAATGCATTATAGATATAACCAATTATATTTAAATTTAAAATTATATGCTTTTATTTAAAAGAGAATGGGAGAAAATTAATTTTAAGCAAAATTTGATTAAAGTAGATTTCAATTTTAGAATTAATTCAAAATAATTATTTAAAAAAATGAATTTTTTGATTTAAATTTCAGCTTATCCCTGTGCACCCCAACCGATCATTCTCCAATGTGGCTGGGTTTGGCACTTTGGCTGACACTTCATCCGACGACTGTTTACCATTTAATTTTAAAGGTAAAAAAAAAAGATCAGAATATTAAAATTTTTCATTACTTTAAATTAATTTATTTTTAATTTAGACAATTTGAGACCCGCGCTCAGTACGATGGCCACAGATGTGCAAAATGTAAACGACGAAAGTCCGTTGGATTTCAGGTAAAAAATAACAAATAAATAATTTTTAATTTTGCAATTTTTTATAGTAAAAGTGGCCAACAGCAACACAAAACAGCAGCTACAGTGAGGCCAAAATCAGTGATCATTTCGACAGCACACAATGCGCAGGCAAATTTGAATTTGGCGCTACCCGACAGCGTTGTTGGCGAACTGTTCATCAAAGCGGATTGCCAAACACAACAGAAAAAGCAACCGCCGCCATCTTCAAATTGTTCGACATCCGCCGCCAGCGATCGCTGGACACCAGGTGCAATTAGGGGGAGTGGCACTGATCAAAACTCAAATTCAATCAATTGTATCGAGCTGACCCAGATCGAAGGTGAAGGACCCGGTGTCACTAGTGAAGTATTTGATCAAAAAAATTGATCAGTTGTGCAATGCGATCAGATTATGATCAATGAAAGATCTGTTGTGCCGAGATGTTCTGATCAGTGGTCAATTGATCAATGTACTTTCGATCATCATGATCATGAATAAAAAACTGAATCAGATCAATTGATTAAAATAATAGAACATACTATAGGTTCATCACCTGGTTTTTGATCGACTGATCGATATCATGAAAATATTTTTTGATTTTTTTCTACTTTTAGTCATTCAACAGCACAAACATGGACCAACTCAGCTTCAGCAGATCACCACGGCTTCATATAATGGTCTATGCCATAAATAAAATTGGAAATTTTTCTGCATCGAATATTAATATTAATATTTTTATATTTAGCGAAACAATTGACAAACCCACGTAAAACAGTGTTGGAGGTGGCAGGTGCGGAAAATCAAAATTTTAAATAAATTTTAATTATTAAATTTTTAATAGATAAAATTCACTTGAATTTTTTAATAATATTAATATTTTTGTATAACCATAAGATAAAGCACTAATAGTAAAGCCCGGACGATCGAGAATCTCGTCGAGATTTTTTGAGCTTTATCGAAATCTCTATCGGAGAAATTTTCACGAGATATTTTGAGATCTCGACCGAAATTTTGATCGGTCCTTAAGTCCGGGCTCTGTTAGGTTTTATTTCAATTTTATTATCGAATTTTATTTTATTTAATATTTTAATTAAATTGTTATACATATTTATAGTTAATGTTTTATTACATATTGTGCATTTGTTTAAGAAGCTTCTTCTTCATCTTCCGATGTTCTTCTTCACCTTCACCCCCAATCCTCCAACTTCACGCCCTCCCCTCACCCGTCGTTGCCCAATTTTTCATCTTCAATTTTGCAACTGCTGATGCTTCGGGGACGTCTCGGCCTTGATGAGAATGGAAATTATGGTTGGGGCAATTCTTTTTGGCAAAAAAAAAATTTTTTTTTTTAAATTTAGGCCTCTCACCGGAACAACTCATTAATCAGCCAACATTTAATGAACCAATCACTCAATTGGCAACTGCCAGCAGCAGCAGCAGCAGTGAACAACAACAAAAATTGGATGGAAATACAGGCAAAAATTGCAAATTTTTTATATTTTTAAAACTATTATTATTATTGTTATTTTAAAATTTTATTTTAAAACCAACAAACCCGACAAATTCTTTATTAATATTTTTTTTCAGCACCTTCTTCCTCCTCAATGCTCGGGACTTTGTTGTCAATTCCGCCAAATAAACGGCGGACTTCGCCGACCGTGCCGGCATCGAGAACAGAATTTTGCAGCGGACTAGCACTGACGAGCATAAAAAAATGCGACGAAAGTGAACATATCGCCAAAGAATCGGTGCCAAAATTTTTTTAAACCTTTTTGAATGAACAATTTGATTAAATTTAAGATTTGTAAGAATGTTATAAAAAATTACCGACTCCCTTTGAACAACCGAAACATCAATAAATCCAATTTAAATTTATTTTTTTTTATTTAACGGAAATAAAAAAAATTAAGGAATATGTTGTTAATTATATATTATACACCTTTTTATTTTTAAAAATAGTGAAATAATTAATTCATTTTTTCTTAGGAACATTCGAAGTCGATGCATTCGTCAAGCAGTTTGACTTCAAATAACGACAAACATTCATCAAATTTGAACAGTGACAGCGAACAGTCGTCGTCGGGTGGACAACATTCGCCAAACTCCTCGCACACTTCGCATTCCCAGTATTTTTTTAAATAAAAGAATTTGATTTTCTTTTTTTCTTTTTTTTATTTATTTCTTGCTTCTCACGAGGAGTTTTATCGACTTGGAGAAGCTTTTTTATTTTATAAATTTCCCATTGAAATGATTTTTTTTTTAATTTTGGCTTAGACCGGTCCGGTCCAGGGCTGTCGTGGACATTGAACGAATAAAACGTCAAAATTTCGATCTTTTCGAACGAAAGTGTCTAGTATTCAAATTTTCTAAATTGACAGCCTGTTCTGTGATCAGGATTTTTTTTAAATTTGGTATTATGTATTTACAGTACCTCCGATTCGCCTCCATCAACATTGCCCGGGGCGGGCAGTACGGTAACAACAGTGTGCGGAAGTGACCGTACCCGCCGGGGCAGTTCATCGCCGTAATTTGCACCGAAAATTGTTTTATTATTTAATAATGTTATCGATTTTTACTCGAATTAAAACACAAATGCCATTGTTTTGCCAATCTTTGCGAATTACACCCCTTAAAATGATTAAATTAATGTGTGAGCTGAACACATGAAATAATGGTTAAAACTGGAGTTGACCGGGACCGGAACTAAAATTTAACTAAAATTTCCATTTTCTTTCTTTTTTTGGGACTGAAATTTGGTCCCGTTTATTTTTGTCCATTAATTGGTTTTGTTGACCGTGGGACTTTTTTTTGGTCCCGGTATCGCGTTTTCCAAAGTTGAGGCCCGAACCAGAGCTGGACGAAACTGTTTCGTTTGTTTCGTGTTTAGTTAAATGGAAAATATTGTTTTGTTTCGTATTTCTAATGATGATTTTCACGATAAATTTGGAATCCTGACCAATTTTCTAATTTAATCAAAAATTTTTCCGAAGGCGCCTGTCGGCATCACGGACCCCCCATTGATAAAAAGTCAAAAAATAACTAAAATGATTGCAAATTCGGCGGCGCCTATCGGCACCGCCGACCCACACTTTAGCGGAATTCTCGAATAACGTTTTTTTTGAAAAATCATAACAAAAATGCAGTAAAAACGGAAAATGTATCACTAAAATCGGGTATATTTTTTTAAAAATTGTCTAAGAAAAATGTCACGGAAAATACCCCCCCCCCTTAAAATCGCTTTTTTGGCTGTCAAAAAGTTTGTATTTTTCGTTAGTCTTTTTGTTTCTTCAGAAAAAAATATTGAGCTTCGCCCAGCTCTGACCCGAACCCGAGAAATGTTGTCGGGGTTTTTGGCCCCTATCATAACTCTGACTTGGACAAAATTTCACCGAATCTCCGACTAGCGTTGAGAAGATCAAAAAAACTTATCAGTTCTTATTAGAGATTGGACAGGATCGGGATCCTATAAGGTCGCGATCTGGATATTGCCGGGATCCCGATCCCAACGGTTTGGCCGGTCTCTAGTTCTTATCAGATCATTTATTGTTGATCATGACACGAACTATATGATTCGTGATCAATCTCAATCAATATCAGTTTATTTTGGGTCAATATAAAATTATACGCAGAAATTCGGGCTGTTCCGGCGATGATTCTTCACTTCTGCTAGCGGACAAAAGTGGCAACGGTGGTGAGGCCGGCGATGAAATGGGCGGTCGTCCGACAAATTCGCGAAGTTCACCGCCCGCGGCGACAACCACAAGTTTGACACCGATGCGATTGAAAATGCGGAACAACGACGAGTTGGAGAGAGTCAGCCAAATTTTTTTGTCAGAAAAATTTGGCGATTTTTTTGGGGGGAAATTTTGGTAAACTGGTGGGTTAATTGAGATTTGAAAATTTGAAAGTGATTTTCACAAACACACTTTGCCAAAATTCTTTTTAATTTTCTAATTCAAGTTATTTTTTTATCACACCGAATTGCTGCAGTATATGGACCGGCGACGGCGCAACAATGAGGCGGCAAAACGCTGCAGGGCAAACCGTCGGGCAGTGTTCGAATATCGTTCCCGGAAGGCACAACTGCTGGAGGCGGAAAATGGAGGTAATAATGTTCATTGTCTGAATCGGTCTAATCTAGTTCGATTGATTTGAAATAATCTGATCGGCTTGGTATGACCAGAACTGATTTTTCCTGATCTAGTTGGATTGATTTGAAATAATCTGATCGGCTTTGGTATGACCAGAACTGATTTTGATCCTGATCTTAATTTTCCTGAAAATTTTCTAGATTAGATCAGTGGGTCTAAAACTTAAAATTATTAAATTAAATTTAAGGTGTTTTTTGGTTATATGACCCCCACACCATATCTAATGTAAACATTCATATGTATCTGGAACAGGGATGGCTTCCGTTCCGTTTCCGTAAAATTCCATATTTTTGGTCGTTCCGTATTCCGTGTTCCGTTTTTTTGTTTGACACGGAAGGCATCCTTTTCAGGGGTGCTGATCTCGAAAATGATATACAGTTTTTGTTCAAATCATTGATTTTGTCTATGTTCACAATAGTTTTTTTCGAGACCCCAATAATCAAAAAATTCTCACATCCGCCCATCCTTTAAGCACATGAGCAGATTGATGCATAATTTTTGCATTAATAAATCACCCAATTTGCGAAAATGCATGGAATATTTAAAAATAAAATTCTTTTGTGAAAATGACAAAAATAATGATTTGACAAAAACGTCTATCATATTCGAGATTAGCATTCCTGAAACCCGCAAATAAACGAAAAGCACCAAATTCAATAATTAAGAATTGCGCCAAGAGATGGTGAAGCTCAACGCGGAGCTGGAACAATTGAAGGCACTAATTGCGGCAAAGGCTGCTGCTGCACGTCTTAGCATGTCAACTGGATGAAAATTATTATTTCAAATTATTAAAGTGGATTAAACAAATTATTGGCGAACTGTCTATTATAGTTGAGCGGGATCGGGATTTTAAAGAAACCCGGGATCTTGATTAGTAAGCCAGTTTTTATAAGGAGAAAACGCGTTCAAATCCCGCGGGACTACGGACAAAAACAACGATTTGTAAATTCTAAAACAGGATCTCTAATAGTTTTAAATTTGTATAAGAAATGTTAAAGAAAGTTCAAAATTAAATTTGTTATTAAATTTTAAAATGAAAATATTTTTATTTTTTGGACAGTTCGCCAATTTCTTACTTTTTCTCCGTGTCTTTCACATTGTTTTTCGTGCAATTCCAACCTCCAAATATCCCATTATCTTATAATAATATTTTTACTCTTTCATAACTTATTCTAATTCAATTAATTATCATCATGATTGTTTTTAACGATAAACGTTTTGTAATTAATTAATTTATTTACCATATTTCGAACTTTCGATGAGATAAAATGCTGTTTTGCCCAAGTCTGAGGGGTTTCGGTACTTGTGTGTTATGTGACCCAAAAAAAAATTTTTTTTTTTTTTGACGTTTCTGGGGGTTTCCAGTGCCGTAGAATCCAAATCTGACCTCCATTTCGGCTCATTCCGAACCCCGAACCCGAATTCGAATAAATTTTCCAAAATTTGTATTTTTCCGCATATATTATAACATTTGAACACTTTACATCTTTTTTTAGACCCTAAAAAGTTCTTTTTTACTCCAATTTTTCCTTAACCATGGTCCCAATTTGCTCGACTTTATCGGTATTCAGAGTATACACCAGAGAATGCACGCCTAATTTGTAAGGCACCAAAAACGTAAAATTAAAATAATTCTTTATTCAGCTAATTTAACACTTTTGACGCATTGTTGGCATTCAATGCACATAAATTCTTCTGGATAAAGATCAATTTCTTATCATTATTATTATCCAAATTGCGCATCCCAGCGCACGTGACGTGTGTGTGGGGAAAATCCGGATCCCGAGATTCAAAGATTGTTGAGATAAAACGCTGCAAAATGCCCCCTTTCATTTTGGTGGAGAGAAGGTCGAGAGTCTCGATAATTCTCGAGTAAACAAGTTCAAGTCTTCGTGTTTTTCAAACCCCATTGGGCCTCATCCCCGACGCTAACCCTCCGGGCATCTTCCCCAACCTTCAACCCCTTACGTTTTTAGGCTTATCTCCGACGCCGACCACAAAATTCCCCCTCCCCCATCATTACAGGTCCTCACCCGAGTGCATTTTCCTGAAATTAAATCAATAAACTTCCCTAAATTTACATGCAAAAATAACTTTAAGATTTAAAAAAATGTTGAGACGAACGGCCTTAATTTGGCAGCTCGCCAACTGTTTCGAAAATATGCCACGCACATTGTTTTGCTACTTGCTGCTGCTATTCATCTTCCATTGGGACCAGTATAAAGTGTTTTGGTGGGCCCATCCGAAACATACATCGCTGGGCCGTGCCGAGCATGACGCTAATCGTGAGCACCTGTTCATCTACAGCTCGTTCATCTACGACCGAAGGTGCTTCGAAGAAACACTTTTAAAAATCGGGTTTACAACTAATTATCACTCAAAATGACGTCTGATCTGATCAGTCCCAAATTTGACCCAGTCATGAGTAGATTCTTTTCAAAAAGTGGATCAATTATCTACCTCTCAATTATTAACGATCAAATGGATCTGATCGGACCCTCAAATCTCCGATCATTCATGCTTCATAAAGCCAAGGCCACTGATCAATGCCAACGGATTTGATTGCGACCCGACATCCGATCGGGTCCCAAATCTAACTACCAATGTCCTTTTCTAGAACATAAAGTGGAACATTAATTTCCGTGCTCTCCAGGCCCCCTGCAAATTTTTCCGGCCTCGGCAAGGTGCAGTTGGTTGTGCTGTTTCTGGCCGACAAATTCCATCGGACCTCCGATCGCATGCAGTGTGTGGTGACTAAAAATGCCATCTCTGTTCAGAAAATGGCACTGCAAAAGGTTGAGCGCGAAATTTTAATTGGGCAATTAGGGAATTTTTTTATTAATTGTATTAATTTATACAAATTCTAATGAGTCAAATAAAAATCTAACAACATAGGTAATTCATTTAAAAAAGTTCATGACTGTGTCTGAATTTGATAATCCTAATTACGCACCCTATTTAAAATTATAATTTTTGTAAACAGACAGTGCTTGGCATTCTCAGTTTGTCATGGCATTGTCGGTTTGTCACTTTTGGCATAGACAGTTTATCTTACAAATAAGACAACTGTGCCAATTCCCCTTCCTACAGGAGTTGATCCACTCGTTGGGTATTTGTGCGTTGGATTTGTTCGTGCTCACCTGCAGCTTGGATGGACTGCGCCGGGACAGTGCACTGTTTGATGGCGGCGCCGCGTACCGCAACATGTACAGCTTGGCGTTGACGGATGTGGACTGGTACAGAATGCAAAGAAAGTCCACCAAACTGACCGTGAGACTTTTAATTTATCAGTTGTCATAAATCTGTAGACCTTTTTTTAGCTTTACCCAAGACAGCCAAGTTATAAGCCGCGCGGGCTTGTTTTGTGCATGAGCCGCGTGTTTTTGTTCGAAAAATGGCAATTGCTGATCACTGCGTTGGAGACTTATCGACTATTTAAAGTATCAGAAACATTTTTTATTTAGTTTTTCATTAGAGATGTCTCTTTTTAATGGGTTTTTTAGGAATTTAAAAAATAGCTATTTAATGGTTATTTAATTTTTGAATTTTTGGTTGATTTGGTGGTGGCGTACGTCCAAAGTGCACTTTTGGCTGTCTTTGAGCTCATGAAGGCGTATGAGCAGCATGGCCTATTGCAAGTCCGGCCTGGCATTCGCTTTCCGCACCAACGGGGAATGCCATGGGACCCGAACGCAGAAACGGAGTTGGATATTAATTTTTTTAACATATTCATTAATTTATAAATTTAACAAATTAATTAAATAGTAATAATAATTTATGTTGTTAATTCACCATAAATAAAAAAAAATTTTTACAAATATAATTTAAATCTTAATTAATTTATTAAAATTAAATTGCTCAGATTCAACGGCCAAATTCTGCTTGCCCACGACTGCTTCTATGAGTACCGCGAGAGTGCCCAATTCATTGGGCTCATTGACTGGGACGATTTGTTGGTGCCGTCCGTACACTTTGGCACTTTACCCGAGGCATTTGCCGCAGCGTTTACCGTAAACCCGGACACCGCCTACTTTCTGGTCAACAAGCTCGAGGCAAGCTTTGAGGAGCAACCGGGTACGGTATTGACTACGGACGGGAAACGGGGCTACGGTATTTTAACGTCATTGTAAATAGGAGAAGAATCAGTTTCTCGAAAGTAAAGGTTTGTGGTATTTGTGCCTTTGAGGGGCAACGGGTTCGGTTTAAGAGACTACGGTATTGGCATAATGCTTAGGGATAAAATGGGGTAAGGTTGTTGAACTAAATGGCATGATCACAACTAATCAAGAACAAAATTGTTAAAAATTTAGTAACCGGCAAATTTTAAAAAATTTTAGTTTTTTAACTTTTTCAGTGACACGGCCTACAAGGTTCAACTTGCGTAAGCTGTTGACGCACGGCATCCGCACTGCCGAGATGTACAATGACGAGAAAATGGTGGTGCGGCCGAAGGCACTGCGCGGCTTTTGGATGCACAACTCGTTCAACTTGGAGACAATGAAGCGGGCCGTCAAAATGTTCACCAATTACACCATTCTGCTCCATTTGGCCAATGAGGAGGTGGGCCAACATGGGATGACCTTTTTGAATAGAACCTCCGATCAGGATTCAAACGATCAAAACTTGAAGTGTCAGATTTGAACTAAACTGCTTGTTTTAGAGAGTGAATCCAAACGAATTTCAAATGCCATTCATGACAAAATTTGACATCGATGACATGCATTTGCACGCATCCAGACTGCTCAAAAAATTAAATAAATCCGTAAAATTTTAAATTTATTATATAAACCTAAGATGATTACTTTTTTATCAATAAAATAAATCTAAAAAAATATAAATATGAATAATATATTTACTATAATTATTCCAGTCCCGCGCCTTTAAACTGCCCACTGCGCAGCCATTTTACGCGGCACTCGTCGCGTGCCACAGTCAAATATTTGCCTACTTCAAAAGCACGGATATGAACAAGTCGCGCTGCCTCTCCTACAGTCTGTGCGTTTTGCCAACATTGCCGGAGGCAATTTGTGCCGTCAGCCGAAGCGTTTTTGGCACGGTGGTCACTAAAGGGGCCAAAGCGGTGCTGCATGTCAGGGAACGGTCAGAGTTTACCCAGGACAAATGCTCGGATGAGGGCGGCTTATGAGATAAATTTGAGCACATTTTCAATTTTGTAAAATTTGAATTTGTTGTCAAAATTCTATTTAAAAAAAATGTTTTCGTTATTAAACAATTACCTAACCGTATTACTTGATTGTTAAATAACTTTTTGACACAAATAAATAAAATAGTGCTTTGATAAACAAAATAACGAAATTCGTTTAATTAAAATCATTTATTTCCTTAGCTTTATTAATATTTTAATCATTTTAAAAAAAATCGAATTCCAAATAATTTTGATCAATTGGGTTTATATGAATTTTGCATTGAATGACTCCGCGCACCGCCAAAAAAAACAATAAATGTCTCCCAAAGTTGCGCACATTTTTGTGTCACTCTTTTGGCCGACGGACGATTCTCCGCCACTTTTTTTGGTGCACATTTTACAATTTTTGGGTTCCACCGTTGCGGCCTTTTGCCAAACAAAAAAATGAAAATGCAATTAATTTCCATTTTTTGGCCATTTGTCCTCCGCCCAAAATTTTTCGTTTTTTTGGCACTTTCGGGCGTTTTACCCTCCAGGGAAAGTTTCCATCGGCCGAATTCGTCGCGCTAACGGCCCCCATTCGCCCCAACCGTTCCACTCCCGGCAACAAATGATGACATTGCCCCAGGCAATTGGGCTCCGGGGCCCGCCGACGGTATTTAAGGGACGAACACCGCTTAATGGCCATCAGTGTCCATTTAGCAGACTGAAGCAAAAGTAAAGTAAGTAAAAGTATTTAAATTTAATATGTCATTTAACTTTGGGGTTTCATCTGTATATACAAGTATTCGGCCGTATTTCCCTGTCAAAAACATTATAAAATGTCAAAATTTGACTCTTTTACCCCTTCAGAGATGGCCGACTTTGACAAACATGCTGTCCAGCGCGAGGCGGAGTCGCTGCGCACGTTGGCCTTCTTCGGCGTGTGCCTGTCCACCGTGGCCACAGTGATCGCGGTGATGTCCGTGCCGTTCGCCTACCAGCACTTCCAGCAGATCGGCTCGCAGATGCAGAACGACGTGGACTTCTGCAAATTGCGTTCCGGAAACATGTGGCGAGAGGTCCGGGTTTTAGAAAATATAAAAATGATCGGGTGGTCAAAATCTCATTTTTTTCCCCAGGTGACCCGCACCCAGGCCTTCTCCAAAGTTTTGCACGAGGGCCGTCACAAGCGTCAGGCAAGCTCGTGCTGCGGCTGTGGTGTGTCGCCACCGGGGCCGCCCGGCCCCCCTGGCCAAGCTGGACAGCCTGGTGGTGACGGACAACCGGGAGGAGCTGGACAACCCGGAGCACCAGGTATTTTAAATAATTTAAAATTTATTTTGATTTTTGTATTTTCAGCCGTTGCGCCACCACGCCCGTACCCCAACGGTGGCGGATGCGTGCCCCAATGTGAGGCTGCTCAGCCTGGACAGCCCGGCCCGCAGGGACCTCCTGGTCAAAACGGACAGCCCGGTCAACCCGGAGAGTCGGCGCCGCCAGCCGGACGTGGCCCGCCCGGACAACCTGTCAGATTTACGAATTTTTAAATTTTTAAACTTCTCGCATTTCCAGGGAGCCCCCGGACCCGACGGACAGCCCGGCGGCCCCGGAGAGTCTGGAAAACCAGGAGCGCCAGGACAGCTTACCCAAGGCCCGCCGGTGGTCGGACCGCCCGGCCCACAAGGACCGTCTGGCCAGCCCGGGTCTCCCGGAGAGCCTGGACAACCCGGACAGCCTGGCAACCCCGGAGGTCAAGGACCCCCTGGCGACAGCGGTGCACCCGGCGGGCCCGGCAACCCAGGAGGCAACGGAGAGCCCGGACACCCCGGAGGGCAGGGAGCCGGCGGACAGTGCGGTAAGTCAAATTGGAAGCCGTTTTAAAAATTGATTAAAATCTGTCCGACTTTCAGATCACTGCCCACCACCCCGTACCGCGCCAGGCTACTGATCATGATCCGAACTCCGCTGAAAACGATGGACGAAGCTGCAGTCTTTTCACCCATCCCAATTCTCCCGATCATTTTGGCATCATTAAAACGCTGATCGAACAATTCATGATGTTATTTTTGTATTTAAAGTAACATTCTTGGAATGTTCCACTGCACCAAAAAAATAAATGTGATCGGAGCTTATTGAAAGTTTATTTGTCGCCCGTTTAAGAGCTTCTTTTTCAACCCACGAAACACGAGAAATGTTGTGGGAATTTCGGCCTGATAACCCCCCATAAAGGACCCTTCAACTTTTAAAGTTGGTCGTGTGGGGACATTTTCGGAGAGAACTAAAAAATTTCCTATTTAAAAGAAACATTTGTCATTAGCATTTGTGTGTTATCATACTAAAAGCCTTTATTTTAATTTTGATATTATTCATTGAGTATCTTTTGTTCGGTCTCAATTTGGAAATTGGTTTTAGTGGACTTTCGTTTAATCGTTTTCATTTTGTATTTGGTTTTGGAGAGTAACGCGTTATTTAAAAGGAACGGAATTGCGGAGTCTTTAATTCCCGGACCACCGACTGTTTTAATTAAAATGGTGATTGCAAGAAACTTGGGTGATAATTTGGGTGGTCCGGTCCCGCCTCTCTCCCCTCACTTTTTTTTTTGAAAAAACAAAATTTTAAGACGAGTAAAGTTATTCTGGGGGGTTTTCGAGGTCGTAGCATCCAAAGCTGACCTTCCGTTTCGACCAATTTCAAATATTGTGCCCGCCAAACTTGAACAATTCGACGCGTTCAGCAAAATCATCGGCTCTAATTAGATTTTTCAGTAACACATTAAATTTTTGAATTATTCAATTTAAAAAAATGGGACCTCTAAAATTTTGAATATAAAACTTTAACTTTCCATTTATTTTTATTTTATCAAAATATTTGTTTGTTTAAGCTGCCCGCTTTTTAGTTTACATTTTGGTGCTAAACCAAGAGAATACTCATAGTGTTTTGTGAAATTCACCACACTGGTCCATTGGTGTAGTGGTTATCACGTCAGTCTTACACACTGAAGGTCCGCGGTTCGAACCCGCGATGGGCCAAACTTTTTGTTTTTATTTGAAATTTTTTACCGACAAAGAGTTTTTTTAGAGAGAAAAAAAATTAAATGTTTTTTTAATATGTGAGTTTCGAGCCCGCGCAATTCTAATTGGTTACGGGGTGTGGATTTTTATTTATTCAGCCTGTTCAGAATTTTGAACATTTTCTAAATTTGAGACGCGCCCAGGGACAAAAAAAATTGTAATATAATATAAAGTGATAAGATAAATTAGGTATTGTGTAAAAAATTGAAATTTATTAATTAGTAATTAAAATTTTTTTTTCGAAATTCACTTTAAAAAATATTAATTTTAAGCTCCAAAAATTTTCAATAAATAATTTTACACTCAGGGCTGCCATCTGTCCTTATTTATAAGATTTGTCCTTATTTTCGGGTTCGGGAAAGTTTTTCGAATTTAGTTGAATTGTGAAGGCTTGGTGTAATTTTTTCCGACTAAAAAGATGTTTTTCTTGCATATTCACCGAACAAGGCTGCAAAAAAATCTTACCAACCAATTTGCGGCAAATTTTGAATTTCCATTTTTATTTCTGGAACAATTTTTGCCCGATATCCATTCCATCGTAACCGCCGGAGAAAAGAATTTTTAAAAAAAGGTTCAATTTAGGAGTGTATTTTCGTGGTTTTTAATGCATTTTTTACGAAATTTTCAAAAAAGGCAAATTTTTTGAGAATTCTGCTTTACTTCTGGGGGGGGGGGGGGGGGTCGGCGGTACCGATAGGCGCCGTCGAGAAAATTTCAAATTTTTGACTCAATTTGTTAGAGATTTGAAGCAAAAATTTTAAAAATGCGGTGATTTTTTCAAGCATTTTAGGAAAGGAAGGGGACGGGTGGCTCCGATAGGTGCCGCCGGGGAAAAATTAAAGTTTTAGTGAATTCAATTAGGAAAATGTGATTAAATTGCAAAAAAACCATAATTTTTATAAGATTTTGTTAGAATCAATAAAAAGTAATATTTATTAAATTAATAAGAATAAAATGGATTTTAAGTAAGTGAATACAACTCACGATAAATAAATCACCGGTCAGAATTTAACCACTGAGCCATAGACAACTGAGTACAAATGGTTTGCAAAAGATATGTAATTTCCGAGACTAAAAACCCGAGACCGTGAACCGAGACCCAAAAAAACCGAGAAATTTCTCGACTCGAGAACCGAGACCGAGAATCTCGAGCATCCCTAATAATCAGACGGTAATTTACCGGATTCGATGTGATTAGTGAGTGTCGCTGAGCGTTCAGCAACAGGTGGTCGCCGAATGGCTCGCGGCGACGTCTGCCCCGGGGCGAGTGCGACTTGGCCAACAGGCGTTCACTGTGCGAGATCAGCGGCACAGTGTCGTCGAGACGGCACAGTAACTTTGTTAACTTTGCAATGAATAAAAATGCGCAAATAACAAAAAAAATTACAAAGAAATAATGGAATTTTGCCAAAAGTTGTGCCAAATTTAAAAGTTGCAAAGCACAAATTAAATTGCTAAATTATTTGACTTTAAATGATATTCAGGGAAAACCCAATTTTCGAATGAATAATTGAGATTTTCGTGTTACTTTAAATGTATCAAGGAATGATTCAAAGAAATTGAAAAAATTTTAAAACGTAAAAAACGGTGAATCATTCTTTAAAATATCAGAATACTCTAGAAAATGATTTATTCTTTTGGCATAAAAATGAATATTTTTTATTTTTATACTCACATAAAAATTTTACTTTAATTGTAACGATTTTTTATTTAAATTAAATTTTGAACAATTAATTTTGATCTGAAAATAATTTCGACTTTTTTGTTTACACCAATGGACCAGTGTGGTGAATTTCACAAAACACTATGAGTATTCTCTTTAAAAAGCGGGCAGCTTAAACAAACAAATATTTTGATAAAATAAAAATAAATGGAAAGTTAAAGTTTTATATTCAAAATTTTAGAGGTCCCATTTTTTTAAATTGAATAATTCAAAAATTTAATGTGTTACTGAAAAATCTAATTAGAGCCGATGATTTTGCTGAACGCGTCGAATTGTTCAAGTTTGGCGGGCACAATATTTGAAATTGGTCGAAACGGAAGGTCAGCTTTGGATGCTACGACCTCGAAAACCCCCCAGAATAACTTTACTCGTCTTAAAATTTTGTTTTTTCAAAAAAAAAAGTGAGGGGAGAGAGGCGGGACCGGACCACCCAAATTATCACCCAAGTTTCTTGCAATCACCATTTTAATTAAAACAGTCGGTGGTCCGGGAATTAAAGACTCCGCAATTCCGTTCCTTTTAAATAACGCGTTACTCTCCAAAACCAAATACAAAATGAAAACGATTAAACGAAAGTCCACTAAAACCAATTTCCAAATTGAGACCGAACAAAAGATACTCAATGAATAATATCAAAATTAAAATAAAGGCTTTTAGTATGATAACACACAAATGCTAATGACAAATGTTTCTTTTAAATAGGAAATTTTTTAGTTCTCTCCGAAAATGTCCCCACACGACCAACTTTAAAAGTTGAAGGGTCCTTTATGGGGGGTTATCAGGCCGAAATTCCCACAACATTTCTCGTGTTTCGTGGGTTGAAAAAGAAGCTCTTAAACGGGCGACAAATAAACTTTCAATAAGCTCCGATCACATTTATTTTTTTGGTGCAGTGGAACATTCCAAGAATGTTACTTTAAATACAAAAATAACATCATGAATTGTTCGATCAGCGTTTTAATGATGCCAAAATGATCGGGAGAATTGGGATGGGTGAAAAGACTGCAGCTTCGTCCATCGTTTTCAGCGGAGTTCGGATCATGATCAGTAGCCTGGCGCGGTACGGGGTGGTGGGCAGTGATCTGAAAGTCGGACAGATTTTAATCAATTTTTAAAACGGCTTCCAATTTGACTTACCGCACTGTCCGCCGGCTCCCTGCCCTCCGGGGTGTCCGGGCTCTCCGTTGCCTCCTGGGTTGCCGGGCCCGCCGGGTGCACCGCTGTCGCCAGGGGGTCCTTGACCTCCGGGGTTGCCAGGCTGTCCGGGTTGTCCAGGCTCTCCGGGAGACCCGGGCTGGCCAGACGGTCCTTGTGGGCCGGGCGGTCCGACCACCGGCGGGCCTTGGGTAAGCTGTCCTGGCGCTCCTGGTTTTCCAGACTCTCCGGGGCCGCCGGGCTGTCCGTCGGGTCCGGGGGCTCCCTGGAAATGCGAGAAGTTTAAAAATTTAAAAATTCGTAAATCTGACAGGTTGTCCGGGCGGGCCACGTCCGGCTGGCGGCGCCGACTCTCCGGGTTGACCGGGCTGTCCGTTTTGACCAGGAGGTCCCTGCGGGCCGGGCTGTCCAGGCTGAGCAGCCTCACATTGGGGCACGCATCCGCCACCGTTGGGGTACGGGCGTGGTGGCGCAACGGCTGAAAATACAAAAATCAAAATAAATTTTAAATTATTTAAAATACCTGGTGCTCCGGGTTGTCCAGCTCCTCCCGGTTGTCCGTCACCACCAGGCTGTCCAGCTTGGCCAGGGGGGCCGGGCGGCCCCGGTGGCGACACACCACAGCCGCAGCACGAGCTTGCCTGACGCTTGTGACGGCCCTCGTGCAAAACTTTGGAGAAGGCCTGGGTGCGGGTCACCTGGGGAAAAAAATGAGATTTTGACCACCCGATCATTTTTATATTTTCTAAAACCCGGACCTCTCGCCACATGTTTCCGGAACGCAATTTGCAGAAGTCCACGTCGTTCTGCATCTGCGAGCCGATCTGCTGGAAGTGCTGATAGGCGAACGGCACGGACATCACCGCGATCACTGTGGCCACGGTGGACAGGCACACGCCGAAGAAGGCCAACGTGCGCAGCGACTCCGCCTCGCGCTGGACAGCATGTTTGTCAAAGTCGGCCATCTCTGAAGGGGTAAAAGAGTCAAATTTTGACATTTTATAATGTTTTTGACAGGGAAATACGGCCGAATACTTGTATATACAGATGAAACCCCAAAGTTAAATGACATATTAAATTTAAATACTTTTACTTACTTTACTTTTGCTTCAGTCTGCTAAATGGACACTGATGGCCATTAAGCGGTGTTCGTCCCTTAAATACCGTCGGCGGGCCCCGGAGCCCAATTGCCTGGGGCAATGTCATCATTTGTTGCCGGGAGTGGAACGGTTGGGGCGAATGGGGGCCGTTAGCGCGACGAATTCGGCCGATGGAAACTTTCCCTGGAGGGTAAAACGCCCGAAAGTGCCAAAAAAACGAAAAATTTTGGGCGGAGGACAAATGGCCAAAAAATGGAAATTAATTGCATTTTCATTTTTTTGTTTGGCAAAAGGCCGCAACGGTGGAACCCAAAAATTGTAAAATGTGCACCAAAAAAAGTGGCGGAGAATCGTCCGTCGGCCAAAAGAGTGACACAAAAATGTGCGCAACTTTGGGAGACATTTATTGTTTTTTTGGCGGTGCGCGGAGTCATTCAATGCAAAATTCATATAAACCCAATTGATCAAAATTATTTGGAATTCGATTTTTTTTTTAAATCTTAATAAATAGAGAGCGGATTTTCAGGTTTTAACCTCTTTTTTTTGTAGAATAGGGGATCATAAGAGAAGCCCAAAAATAGCATTTATTTTGAAAAATTTTACAATTAGAGCGTTTAGTCAATATAAATCAATATTTTGGCTTTTTTGAGAATAATCAATATTTCGCCATTTTTCATAATAAATCAATATTTTAAGCATTTTTCTTGAGAAAAATGCTATTTTTAAGCATTTTTCCGAAAAATTCTTGAGTCAATATTTCAGGCACTTTTCCCCAAAATTTCTTAAGAAAAATGAATAAAAACGAAAATTGTACACATAAAAATCCAAAATTTTTTTAAACAAAAATGCACCCCTAAAAAATGACATTTCTTTAACGACCACCCCCAGCGATCGACATTTTATTTATATTTTTATAAAATTTTCAAAAACAAATGAAAAATAGTAAATTTCTATTGAGAGAAAAATTAATAATGACCATTTTTGAAGGTTTTTACGCAAAATTTGACTGAATTAGGTCAGTTTTTGCACATTTTTTAATCAATATTTTGGTACTTTTGGGGATTTTTGGTCAATATTTCGCGTATTTTAGTCAATAAATCCTCTCTCTATTAATAAATCTAATTAAAATTGTCAAAATACAATTTAATTTAATTTTGTCAAAACGTTATTTAGCGAATTGTTATCATTTTCTATTTAAGTTTAAAAGTAAATGTCAAATTTCGGTTTAAAAATAAAATAGGAAAAACACACCCCAATGATTTAACTTTTATGGGCGTTTAATGAGAAAATTAAAAATTGTATGATTTTTCATATGTAAATGAAAACAAAATACGTCCTCTCCCCTTCCCGCCCGATCCACTTTTTGAGGAATAAAGAAATGGATGCTGACTGCCGGCAGCGATATTTAGTGTAAGCATCTGTTTTTCCTATTTGTTGTGATACGCCAATAGTTTCTAAAAATCTATCAAAGTAATTTTACTTTAAAAAAACTGAAAATGTGTCAAACCAATTGAGGCAGGCAAGGCTTATCGGTCATTTTCTCGGTAAAATTTAATATGCCAAAAAATGTCCGATTAAATGGTGTTGTTGAATTAGTCGAATGCACGGGCTCAAAATCACCAAATTAAAACATTATTTTATTTATTCTGTCTAAAAAGCCAGGAAAAAGGAGGTAAATTCAAATTGAGAATGGTGAATTTTGGTTTTCAATCTGTTAACAAACTCCATCAAAAAATTCAAAATTTTCTCGGCGGCGCCTTCGGCACCGCCGATATTTGGCTACTCCTTTGAATACGTATGATTTTAAAATTAAAAAAAAAATTCAAATGAAATTAATTTTAAATAAATTTACCGCAATAGCACCGCCGTGTTCTCGTTGAGCGCTGCACGGCACAATTCCTCTGTTGGTTGATTGAACACGGCAGGGCCTTGAGCATCTGATTTTTTCAAAATTCTGTTTAGACCAAGAGGTGTACGCCCATGTTTGCCGTTTATGAGCAAGAAATAACGATTTTACGTTCAATAATTATTCTGACTACAGATCCCCCAATGGACGGTCAGTGCCGTGCGTTGTGCATCATCCCGTAACTCATCGGAGAAATCGTAGAGCTTAGCAGTCTTTTGGCTTTTGTAGAGAAGTTGTGGGCTATTCATCGATCAAATTGATTTTTCTCAGAAAATTTTTCCAAGCCCTCGGATACACTTTGACTCACAATGCTTCTTTAGTTTGTTATAGCGCGTTAAACAAAACAAAAAATTTTGTTCTTACCCGCAGCTGAGGGTAACCTAACCCTTACCCCGTTCTTTGCATACGGGCCCAGGTGGGATGGGGCCCAACAGTCCACGGGGACGGGCATATTATGGTCAAGCTGGACGGATGGATTGAGTCCGAGCCGTTGGCCAATTTCTCAAAATTCATTTCCACAATTTTTTTTTAAAAATTTCCGGACAATCTTAATTCATTGAATTTGCCACACACCTCCGTAGAATAGTCGACGCCTGTGAGGGTAAAAGCGTTTGGTTAAGCGGAAATGCCAACGTGGAAGGAAGCATTGTGAAAGAGGAGGGCATCGTGTGAATAAAATTGCGCACCGTCGAGTCGGAGAGTAAAAAGAGCCGCCAAACTGCAGCTGATCGGCATTGCCTAAAAGTGACGCCTCAGGGAACACAGGACGGAGCAGTTTCGCCCCATGGCACGACAGAAGAAAAAGGTAGCTCATTAAATGTTTTTGAAGGACAAACTCCAACACACAACAACAGCCTGTTTCCGTAGGCACAGTCCAACCAATCGTCACGACAATTTTCCAAACAGAACAACAACTACAATGACAGTTCCACTACCGTAACCCAGGACGCGAAGGTCAAGAAGAAATTGGACGACGCAAGCATTGAACAACGTCGAAAATAACTGATTTCATCAAGCCTATTTGTCGGACATTTTGTAAAATTATTTTACTATTTCAAAGAATAATATTTTATTATTAGGTTTGTTGAGTCATTTTGAAAAGCGCTAGGCATTAATTAATAAAAATCCTGTTTGAAATTTTTCCTTTACCAATCTATATATGTATTTTAATCATTTTTTACCATTTTAGGCTGTTTGTCTTAGTTTTTGGTTATATAACTCATCCTAAAATCGGCAAAGTTTTGTTTGGAGGAATATTTTTTTGCCAATTTAATTTGCTCGTAACTTTCTTCATTGTGGACTCCGGCACAAAATTTTTTGCGGATTCGTGCTCAGCGTGGCGAGAGGAATCGATTGGTAGCATTTTCATTCGGATCCGATCAGCCCCAAATTAAGTAAAAATGCCCAAACATGAATAAATACTACAGAAATACGCCTCACGTGCACTGCTGAGTCTTCGCTATTTTTACTACCTGTTCTGTGGGTTATCGTATTTTTTTTATTTTCAGAATATGACCGAAAAATTGAACAACGTCGAAAATAACTGATTTCATCAAGCCTATTTGTCGGGTATTTTCTAAAATAAGCACATTTAAATGTGCACCAAAAAAAGTGGCGGAGAATCGTCCGCCGGCCAAAAGAATGACACAAAAATGTGCGCAACTTTGGGAGACATTTATTGTTTTTTTTGGCGGTGCGCGGAGTCATTCAATGCAAAATTCATATAAACCCAATTGATCAAAATTATTTGTAATTCGCTTAAAATTGATTAAAATCTTAATAAAGCTAAGGAAATAAATGATTTTAATTGAACTATTTTGTTTATCAAAGCTCTATTTTTTTAATTTTTGTCAAAATTATTTAACATTGTTCTCATGACAGTTAAACGTTTAATAACAAAAACATATCAATTCCGAATTTTGACGTACAAAAACACAACAAATGCGTATTTATTGGAAATACCAGGTATGGGCACGGACCAAGTTTTTTATATACTTAGTTAATTAATGTACTTGGATCCAATATTAAATTCCTGTATTAAATGAGTGTTCTTACTTATTTTTGTTAATTATTACTAGGGCCGCCAATTATATGGAAATCCATATTTTTTTTGCGCACTCGGAACAGCGTATAAATGCCATAAATAGTGTTTTTAACTTTGGTTGGAGCTTCTAGAGCCCATTTTATAATCTATGTTTTCCATATTTCGCCATTTTTATCCATATTCCAAATTTTTTCCATATTTCGCCATTTTTTCAAAAATTCCTTAACAAAAATGTAATAAAAACGAAAAATACACCCCTAAGGATCGACTTCTTCAAAATTTTCAAAAAATGCACCCCTAAAAATTGACCTTTTCGCTACAAAAAATTCTGCCACCAAAAAATGAAAATTTTTAATATTCTGCTTATTTTCCAAAAATTTTTCTGAAATGCCTTTAATTCACATATAAAAATTTTTATTTTTCTCATTACTTCAATTAGGGAAAACTTGCCCATTTTTTGCTATATTTGAAAAAAATTTTCTCCATATTTGGTCCATATTTTGCAATTTTTGTCCATATTTGGTCCATATTTTACAATTTTTCATCCATATTTTATGGCCGTATTTAGAGATTTTTTGTCCATATAATTAGCGGCCCTAATTATTACATATCAATTCCGAATTTTGACGTACAAAAACACAACAAATGCGTATTTATTAAAAATAGAATTAACTGTAAAAAATTTAAAAAATTAGAACAATCATAATGATTTATTGCATAATTTTAAATGGAATATTGCACATAAATTATGTTCTTAAGATTTCAATCAAACAAAAAAAATCTCTCTATTTTAATTGTGCTTCACAATTTGTCGCTGAGGTACGGGCGAAACAGCCGGAAGAAGTGCCGGCGGCGGAGGTAGCAGCAAAATGGAATTGTTGTTGTTGTTCACTGAATAAGTTTTTTTCAAAAGTCGATCTTCTGATTCATTCACATTACCATAATTTGGGCTGTTTTTGATCACACCGCCAATGGTATTGTTGTTGTTGTTGTTCGGCACCAAAAAACCATCAAATTTAACGTCAAATTGAGCACCACAATTGATTTCGCCCTGCACCATTGATGCGTATTCGTTTGTCTCAAAAAATTTGATAAAAGTCCATTTTGAACTTTAATAATTAGGGTGCGGATTATTAGTTCATTTCGTCGTTTCAAAAAATCGTTTTTCGTCACTATTTTTACCATTATTTGGGCCTTTTTGTAAAATTTCATAAAAAATGAAAAGATACACGAATATTTTTATTTCTTGTTAAGATCCCTAAACGATTTCCTGTCAAATTTTTTTACCCCAAAAAATATAGCATATAAATCGACCTTTTTTAACTCACGATATTAAAAAACATTTTTTTGTTATTTGCCAGCAAAAAATGCGAATAAAAATAAAATGTTTGACCCATCGCGTCAAATTTTGTTTTTCTTTAAATATTCCATTATTTTTTTGATTTACCGTTTCCGGTGACTCGCAGTCGCGCACTTCCGCCGCCGCTGGTGGGCCCCGTGGGAGGCGAGGGGTTTGATTCGGACGCGCAAACGGAATCGGCGACACTGGCCAGGCGGGCAAGACGGTGTTCATGTTCATTTGTCTTACAAATTAATGATTATAAAATCAATGAAAAACAAAAATTTTAAATATTACAAAACAATATTTTAAAATTAAGTATAGCTAGCTAGAATTGGTTTAAAATTGAAAATTCAATCAATTCAATGTACTCTTTAATAAAATTAATTTCAATTTTCGTTAACAACATTTTAAAAATTGAAGAACATAATAAATAATTCAAATGTAAGTTAATTTTAAATTTACCGCAATGGAATCGCCGTGTTCCCGTTGAGCACTGGCACGGCACAATTCCTCTGTTGGTTGAGCACGGCAGGGCATTGAGCATCTGATTTTTTCAAAATTCTGTTTAGACCAAAAAGTGTTTTACATTTGGGGTTGTTGACAATGACGAGTTGCGGTGGGCCGCCCATGTTTGCCGATTGTGACGCATGGGTTGGAGGGACGGCACCAAAAAATGGGGAGGACGGAGAGCTCATATAACTAAAAATAATTTCCCATTGTCATTAGCATTTGTTTACTAAAAGCCTTTGATTTTGTAGAAAATTTGTTTTAATTAAAATGGTGATGGTAAGAAACTTGGGTGATATTTGTGTGGTCCGGTCCCGCCTCTCTCCCCTCACTTTTTTTTGAAAAAACAAAATTTTAAGACGAGAAAAGTTATTCTGGGGGTTTTCGAGGTCGTAGCATCCAAAGCTGGCCTTCCGTTTCGACCAATTTCAAAAATATTATGTCCGCCGAACTTGAACAATTTGACGCGTGCAGCAATTTTTGAAAATTAAAAAGAACTTATTGGACCGTATAGACACGTCAAATTTGGATTCTACGATCCCAAAAACTCCAAATGGACAACAATTAACGAATGGGACAGGACAAAAATATATTCAAACTTTATCCTTGTGTTTAAAATTGAATATAAAAAAAGTGCGCGACTGTGTTTATTTTACACAATGTGTCCATTAGAAAAAGTGCAAAAATCGCTTTTTTACGTAATTTCCGTGGTGCTCTCCGGTTGCAGCTGCCGCTGCATTTTGTTCCCATTGTCCGCTGCACCGGTGCTGCTCGCCAATTTATGCTCATTTTTTGCATCCATTTGCTGCTGCTGTTGTTGTTGTTGCTGCTGCGCTGCCCGTCGAAGAATGCGAAGTCGTTCAGCCACAAAGGAATCTTTGGTGGCAAATTCATTTTTTAAATTTTAATATTTTTCTTTATATTCAGTTGAACAAAAATGGTATACCTATATAGTAAACATGACATTTGTTTATGTTAAAACTTTTTTTGTTTAAATTAATTATTGAGTTTAAAAACGCCTTTCCTTACCGTCAAATATGTAATAGCACTTTTCGTTGAAGACGCTAATGTTGAGCACTTAAGATTTTAATATTTATTTTTAAATAAAAATAATTTTGCTCGACCATGCTTAATGTGTCCAGTGAGGAGGACAGTGGAGGCGAAGGCCTTTGCACATTTCCGGTCCTTAAAGCCTTGCACGTTGCACATCAGCCAATCCAGCATGTCGTCACCTATAAAATTATAAATAGAAAAATGTTTTCTTCTTTTGCTAAATAAATAAATTCCTTTTGGAGAATTATTTAATTGAAAAAAAAATTGTGGCGAATTTTTGCATATAATTTTCACTCCGAGCCAACCAATGAATGACATCGGCACAGGAATTTTAAGCCATTTTCTGTCCCGAATGTCCAGCCCGGAGCGCGGGTGTGCCATCCGACGCAAAATCACGCGCGGCTCCATGGCGGCATGCAACGGCGACGGCACGGACGGTGCCACTGCTGCTGCCGCCAAAGTAACAGCAGGGCACGACGAAGGATGGCCACCGCCGCTACCGGTGGTGGCAAAAACAACATCCGCTTAAAATTTATTTTTATATTTTTTGAAAAAAAAACTCGTAAATTTTTCCGTTCGTTTAGTTGTAAATTTTGAAAAATTTGCCAATTTTAAGACTGGTCAATTAATATTTCGTATAATTCTTCTTTTCTTCTAATTTTTTGTTTGGTGCCCAATTGTCCGTATCCAATTTTCAGGACTCAGAAAAATTTCCCACTCGGTCAAAAAAAAAGAATTGTTTTTTAAAATTAATCCACCATTGTTGTTGGCTTGCTCATCCGCCCTTTTTGGATTCTGCTGCTTCTGCTTGGCCTTAGAAAATTTGCTTTTGTATTAAATTTTTAAAAATTTTGTTAACTTTTTGCACAGCCGGCACCAGCCGAGGCCCAACCCCGGCACGTCTGTCCAAATAGGCCGCCTGTTCCTCATCACTAGTCTCCTAAATTATTTGTTTTTTAAATGAAATTAATGCAAAAAATATTCCATTTCTTACTCTAAATTTGACAAAAATGTAAATATATTTTTTATTCATAACTGATTAGAACGTTTTGTGAACAAAAATTTAATGTTAGATACCTTTTCTGCTGCCGTTAATTGTATTTGCTCCGACACTAGCGGATGCGGCGCGTCAATTATTTGTTCATTATTGTAAATTTTGGCGCCGGCCGGCACGTCCAAAAACTGCCTGCCATATTTTGGAGAATTATTTTAAAAAATATGAAGAAATATAAATTGTTTTATAAAAGCGCGATTTCCCAATCTCGGCTACAACTCTTCGCAAAATCAAGTATTCAAAGTTTCATTCAACGGGTTCTTATTTATTTTGCTTCAATTTCAACAAATTTCTCACTTTGTGCTCTCCACCCATTGGCCAATGTCCAATTGAATGGTCTCACAGAATTGGCTGAGCGCGTCCGATTTGTCCGACGAACTTCCTCCGCCCACATTCAACGGCCTGCGCTTGGCCACATACATTGTCACTGTTCTGAGCAAACAAAAAAATGAAAAAATGGAGGGCGGGTTTTGATTATACTACTCATTTAACATAGTTTTTTTTGTTACAAATATAAATTAAAAACTTTTATTTGTTTTGATTAAGTAAAATAATTCCCACTTTTTCACAAATTTCAACTGCTTGAGCAAGTAGAGGGCCTGCTTTTCACTCAAATCCTCGAACCTCGTCTCCTCAACCTGAATTCATTTTTTAACCAATAAAATGAAACGATTTGACCTGAATTATTTCGTCTCCAACTTCCAAATGACCGGATTTTTCCGCTGCACTGCCTTCAAATTTGTAAATTTCCGACTCGGCAAATTTTAACGGTTTTTTTTCATTGAAAACTAAATTTTTAAATATTGTTTAATATTTAAATACAAAATAAAATTCACTAAATTAAAAAAACACTTATGTACTATATTTAGACCCGACCCGGTTGAATGTTGTAAATGAAAATCGAGCTGTCCTGACAAGCCACCGAAATGCCCAGCGGCGCTTCCTGCAAACGCAGCTTCACCTCCTCAATCCTGGGCAGTGAATAGCTGCAAAAATGGAGAAATTGGCCAATTTTTGAGAAGCACGTCTGAATTAAGCGCAGACCGATCGAGACCTCGTCGAAATTTCGCTAATTCTCAATCGAAAAATCTCGATTGGATAACCACCTGCTCTCGTCGGAAGCGGACGAAATTGTGGACGGCACATATGGCTTTTGATGGCGCTGTCTTCGCCACTTCTGCCGGCCAAGCAGTGGTCGACCAGTGGAATTGCCTATAGAAAAATAAAAAATAAATTCTAAAAAATCAAATTCTCCACACAACAACAATAAAAAAAACTGTACCAAATGACATCGCTGGCTTAGACCGCAAAAAAATGCCGGAATTTGAACTGAAAAGGAAAATTTTACAGACAAATCCTTTATTACAACATTGATGTTCGATTGTACGGGTCTTCGGATGTTGAGCTGTACGGCTCGGCCAAATGTTCGCCAGCTCTTTCTAAATACTAAATTTTTTGTGAGTTTTCAAAAATTGAAAAAAATTTCGTTTCAAAAAAGAATTTTTTTATACTAACGATCAGCCAGTTTTTGACCCGTTTTTAATGGTGATCAGTCAGTTTTGATCAATATTTTTACTGCTGATCAGTGTGTTCGCGCCACTGCTGGCCGTCGTACCGGTGACCATGGACACGCGCTGTCCACCTGCGCAGTCAACAGTCATCAGCTCATTGCTGCTGCTGGCCACAATGGAGGACAGTGCCAGCGCGGACAGATGATGGTTCAGTGGTCGAAGCAATGGCATCTGACAGGGGAAGAGACAATGGCATTTTTCAAATTTTTAAAAACTCGTTTTAAAGGGCGGCATCATAACCAAAAAACATTTTAAAGCATTTCTAGACAGCCAATTCATAGAAGATTATTATTTTTTTACTAAAATTTTGTTTCATTTTTTGGAAAAAAACTCCACAACCTCCGCAACACTGGCACCGCCATATTTGCGCATGCGCGGCAAAGTGCCCGCGTTGCCGGCGGCGGTCGAAGATGACGATGGAAGTGCCGGAGACAGCAAGAACAGCTCGAACAGGCCGGTGGTCGCGGATCGCTCCAGGCGTTGCTGATCACGCACAAGCTCCGCCTTCACTTCACTAATCAAAGAAACCATAATTTAATAGTGAATTTTTGCATTTAAAAATTATTGCTCCAAAATTTAAAAAAATAGTAAAGAAAAAACTTAACTTTTGAGAATTTTTTCATGTTTAAAACGATAAAATAAAAATTCCCTCGGAGTTCCTGGAACTTTTTTTATAGAAAATTGGTGGAATGTCCTACGCATTGCTTGCCAATTCCTAATGCCGAATTCTCGTGAAATAACCTCTTCAATTCGGCGTCCCATCGACGGCAAAAATAGCGATAGCCCTTGCGGGTGAACACGGCCTTGCAGAAAAGTTATTTACAGAAAAAAATTTGGGAAAAAAACCTTAAAGTCGCCCAATGTGATCAGATTAGACGGCACCAGCACTTCCGACATGTACGGAGTGGCCGAGTCGTCCAAATGGTAGTAAACCTGGAAAATGGAAATTTATGAAAGAAACAAAATGCTAAATTTCCGGTTTTGATTAATTTTGGACAAATTTATGTGTGTGGGTTTGTTGGTGAAAATTTGAATTATTCGCCCATTGGAAAAATTCTGTAATATTTTAGGAAGTTGAGTTTTCATGCCTTGGTGCTGTTACTGCCACAACCCGCCAGCAATTCCTCGCCGCCAGCATTCATTGTTGCAAAAAGTATACACAAAATTAAGAATTTACGCAATTTTTGCGGTTTAAGGCAAACGAACAAAATGCCACAAACGCTTTTTTTGAACCTGAGTTTTTTTGTATTAGCCAAAAATCTGCCAATTTCAAACGCCGGTCACGAATTATCAAACTTCACTTTAAAAGAATTTACAATTAAAATTTTTACAACATTTTAAATGCAATATTATCGGCCCTCACGTTTCGGTTAGGCTTAAGCCTCAGCTCGGCTCACCGTCAAAGTGCCAAACGGGATAAAGTGACAATGGGAAAATAGCATTTTGGGGTTAATTGCGCTCCATCCCATTTGCCTTCTTCTTTATGGATGATCTTTTGCTCCGCCATAGGCGTTTTAACCGTCTACGTCCAACCAGTGGAATTTTCTCTCATCCTTACAGTTTTTAGCACCTACATAAGAAAACAATGAACAACAAAACAAGGCATGGGGAATCTTTTTGTTTATGTCTACGATTGTGGAAAGTAAATGAAAACAAGAAAATGCGTGAAAGTTCGGAATCTGGAATAATTGGTTTTAAATTATATACAAAAAGCCTCATTTTCTTATAAATGTTTCAATGCTTCGTTCTGTTTGACCCGTCGGAGAATAATGCCTTCGCTTCACTTTCTTCCTTCACACCTTCTGCCTCATCATGAACACAAATTCTTAATAGCCAAAACAATTGAAATGCACATAATTAATTTACTAAAAAAGAAAGGGTGCAAAAGATGGGCAAGGACTGGACCGGCCGGGTTATTCGGGTCCGGGGGATTACCCCAAAAAAAGTCCGTCCGTCCCTGTCGAACGGGAGTTTGTTTCTGTACCGTAAAAGAAAGTTGCCTCCGTCCGGACGGCGGGCCCCAACCAACAGAACACCTCACCCGCCCGCCCGCCCTATTTATGCAGCCGGTACGCACCGGTAAAATTGACTTTTCCGTCCCCGTCCAAGTCCGCTTCACGGATCATTTCGTGCACTTCGTTCTCCGTAAGTTCCTCCCCCAAATTTTGCATGACAAAGCGCAGCTCAACGGGCGATATGAATCCGTCGTTGTCCTTGTCGAACACCTTCAACCGATGGAAATGGGGGGGAGGGGGGCGTTCACAACGGTTAAACTCCGATCAGCAGAAAGACCTGGAACGCCTCTCGCAATTCCTTCTCGTTCTCCGACTCTTTCACCTTTTGGCTCATCATTTTAACGAATTCGTCCAGTTCGATGCTTCCATTTCCTGAAAACACAATGCTCTCTCTCCGACCGAAAGAAATTCCTAATTGAATGGTTATCAACCCTTTTTTTTCCAATTGCACAACGTCCAAAAGGGCGTTTTATGTGTTAAACCGGACATTCACTGACCGTTTACGTCAATTTCGCGCACCATTTCCTGCAATTCTTCCTCCGTCGGCGAGTGGCCCAGAGAGTGCATCACAACGCCAAGCTGTTTGTTTTCAAATATTATTATTAATAATAAATTATTTGTATCTGCTGATTAAATTGAATTCACTAAAAGTTCGTTCGTCCCAACAGAACAATTCTTTCTTCCTCCCATCATCACTTTGATTTGCAAACATTTCCATTTCTAATCACTTTTCTTACTTCGGAGGCCGTCACGCGTCCGTCGCCGTTTTTGTCGAACAGTTCAAACGCCTCTTTGAATTCGGCCACCTGACAACAAAGTTAAGTGATAAATCGTTTTTTTTTTGAATTGGTTAAAATTGTTTAAAAATGAAAATTGTCATTTTTTGCCCATCAAAACTGTTCGTTGCTCTCTGTCCACCTGCTCGCTGGTCAGCCCGTCGATTTGCGGCAAGTCCTGCTCCCCCACGGCGTTCCTCCTGCCGCCGTCGTCCCCCAAACTCATGATCATCATCGCCGCACGCAATTGTTGTTCTTCTTCCGTTCGTGTACAACAGCCGCCCACCCAATTAGCGCACAACAAAATTAATTCAAATGCACTTTAAGCGCCGCTTAAAATAAGCGCAAAAATAATTGGACAAAAAATGGGGGGAAAGAGAAAAAAGAACGGATAATATCAACAAAAAAAGAAGAGTTTTTGCAATTAATTTGACTGACTCAGACTGCTCCATCCCCGAAATGTTCGGTCCCCTCCCCCCCCCCCCCCGACCGTTCCCTTCCCGTCCCCGAATTTGCACACCTAAAAATGATAATCGAATTTGAAATTGAGAGGGAATTGGTGTGGGGGAAAGCATTGCAAAGTGGAAACAAAATAAAATTACATAATAGGAGTGGAGGGGGTTGAGGGGATAATGGTCCGCCCCCCCCCGGGGATTATTTTTTTTGTTAAAAATTTAAATGGAAAAAGACAAAACAGGGAGCCGGCCGGCCGAAATTGGCGGGAGGGGAGGGATTTGCTCGCCTTCAAATAATAATCGGAGAATGCAAGGCCTAAAATGGTGGGCATTCTTTCTGTTTTGGATTTGCATTAATGAGAAAAGTTTTGGGAAAGAATGGAGAACCAAACAAACAAATAGCCGGGAGGCGGGGGGCGATAGTTGAGAATGGGGGGTGGGGGGGGGGTAATGTAAAACTGATGAATTGAGAAGAGGGGGGAAGAATTGATGAGCAAAGTGATCAGAGGGGCGCTGGATGATCGGAAGAAGGAGGGTGGACGATGTGAAGTATTTTGGGATGGAGACTGACTGAGTGCATGCGATGGAAGGGAAAAAGGTTGTGAAGGAGCTCCTCTCACTGATGGCCCATGGCATGGACGGCAGGCGATCAATCATTCCGTCCGATCACTCACTCGCCGATTGGAAAGACTTCATTTGATGAGGGGAAGACAAACGCCATACCACGCCGCCTCAGCCGTCACCGCCACTCATTTCTTTTTGCAATTGGAAGGAAGGTTGGTTTCCCGAGTGGAGTTTTGGAAGGGTTACTACTGCTGCTGAGGGGAGGGGGAGGGGAGGCAATGTTTTGTTGACGAGGAAGCCCCCCCCCCCGGAGGGGATGCGGGGGTGGAGAAATTTTGGGAACGGAAATTGGCCGGCAAGGGATTGGGTTGCCCTTGGAGAAAGTTTTGGGTACATTTTCTTCCAGCAGCGGGGTCAATTGCGTATTCTGCAGTTTTCATAAAAGGCGGTGCTATATCGGAGGAAATGTTTGGAGAGGTCCAAAATGGCAAAAAAAAATTTTTTCCCATTTTTTGCTATATTTTAAAGGGGATTATTTTCCAAATCAAAGTTTATGAATTTCCATGGCGCTTTGAATGCCAAACTAAGGAGTGATGTGATTGACTTAAACTTCCCATAAACGAAACGATTGTCGAGGGAAAAGTGGAAAATTGGAGGGGAGGGGAGGGAAATGGAAGGGCATTCACTGATTAAACAACGAAACAATCACTGAAAAGTGTAAAATAAAATAACTCCTTTTTTTATTGCAAAGCAATCATTTCGAAACTTTTGAAACCCATAAGCAAACACATCGCCTCAAAAGCGCTGTTTGAGCACATTACCTTTTCATTCATTTTCTCACATTGTTGGCCTTTCGGATCATTTGCCCAGCCATCCCCCCCCCTCGCCTAATTCGACTTTTGTGCACAGTAAAACCCCACGGGGGGAAAGGATGATGGAATGATTGTCGCAGTGATAATATCGAAAAAAAAAGTTTTGAAAATTGAGTTCCCCCAAACCAATTGGAGAATTATCAGCGAAAATTGTGGTGGTCGGCCAAAGATTTGTTCGTCGGGCCCAAAATTGGTGAAAAAAGATTAAACGCCGGCGATATTTTGTGATTTGATGAATGCCTTTGGTGGAAAAAACACGTGCAACTTTTGGTGGGATTTGAACAGGTGGGCGGGAAAAGGGTGCGAAAACGAAGGACAAAAACGAATTTGGGCGAAAGTAAGCGGCGGGGGGGGGCCGACACCGAAAGACCATTTGGCGTCCCTCCGTCCGACTTTTTTCTGAAAAAGTTTCGACCTCCGAGTCGACTTTTCAAAAGTTACGACCCGTCCAATTAGCCGGAAGGAAAAAGGCTGAAAATATCCCCGCGAGCGACACAAATCGAGAGGCGAAATTGTCACTTCAAATAAAATTGGATAAAAACTTTTATTCCAATAGACTTCCCTTCAACCGAAGGCCAAAATCCCACCACGACCCGGTCATCCAATTTTCATATCAATAAGAATTTAAGCAACATTTCCGATCAAAAAACGGAATTGAGTGAATTTGAATCCGCATCCGCAGCAGAAAGGTTACATAATGAAAATGGAGTTTTGGGGGGAGGGGTGGGGGCGGAATGCAACAGCCCCCCCCCCTCCCATGTAATTGCCATCTTTTGATCCCTCAATTAAAATGGCATGGAAATGAATGGAGTGTGTGCGTGCAGGTGGGCGTATAAGCCGAAAAGCCAAAAAAATCGTCCATTTCACTCGTGTAAATGAGAACATTTGTCAAACAAATTGAAAAATCGGAAAATTGTGTGCTCGGTTAGTCAAAAACCGATACGCAATGTGTACATATAAATTTTGGAGTGCCCTAATCCACGCCTTTTCGACCCAAAAATGGGAGGGAAAGGGACCCTCGGGGGACGGACGAACGGATGACAAATGAGTGGCAGAAAACGGTGCCCGAGGCGAAACGAGTAAAAAAAGGAACAAATTTTCCGGCACTTCCCCGCGCGAGGGCAAATGAATGGAAGGGAAATATTTGTGGGAATTGGCGAGGAGAAGCCAAAATGGGAAGGGAAGGGGTACATTTAAAAGATTTAAATCTGAAAGGTGAATTGGTAAATTAAGTGCCGAAGAATTATTGGCACATTTTGTTCCATTGTTCGCGTGACTGCCAGTGCGGAAAGTCGGACTTGCATTCTCAGCGTTTTTTGTTTTGTTTTTGTTTTTGCAATAGCACTCAAAATGGACCCCCCCCCCCCCGGGGGGATTAACACGGAAGCGGCACTTCTCGCAGAGAATGTTGTCCATGTGATGGCATTGATGAAGACGGTGATAATGCGGGGAGGGGGGGGGGGGGGGGGGGAACAGGACGAACGTCAAAGAAGCATTTCCCCGAGGGATTGTTGGAACTGACAAATGATGGATGGATGAAAGGGTGGGCGGTGGAGGATTCGTGATAATTTTAAACAGCTCTTCCGGGGAGGGGGAGTAAAAAAGCTTTGAATCGGGGAGGTCTAAGCCTAAAATTTCAAAAACAAAAATAACAAAAAAGATGGAGCCAAGTTTGGTCAGCGCCTTCGGGGCACTGTCGGGGAGCATCCCTAAATGGAAATCATCCCTAACCTAAACAATCTGCGCTTTCGAATGCCGTAAGAGTTACCTCCATCATTTCCATGCTTTGTTAGCCCCCTTTCCCCTGCCAAACCAACGAAATGAAAAGGTGCCAAAAGATGTAAAATACGATCAGTGATCAGTGATTAGAAATCGTCCCCCGTCCTCGGGCATATTGTTGTGAGTTTCGTAAGCGGATGTAGGAAATCTCTGTATTTTATGGCGAACAGGCCGTACAAGCGCACAAATTTTCTTTAAAATTCCAATTTCGACTGGGAGTTGATATATGTGAACAATTCGTAGCACTTAATCGCCTCCTCCTTTTTGTTTCACACTCCCTCCCCCTCCCCCCCCCCAAACTTTGCATTTTTCCTGTCGATGATAAAAATGTGTTCCTTTTGAGGGGGCGGCAAAGCCCTCTCCGCCTGAAGGAAGGAGTACACACATATTCAGCGGAACGAAGAAAGCTGATCCGATCCGCAGGTCCGATCGGATCAGCGGGAGGGGAAAAGATCCGAAAATCTCAGCCCCCCCCCCGCCCAGCCATTGTTTGCGCAAAATGTGAGGTATTCGGTGAGCGTGCGTGTCAAAGTCCCTTCCGCTGAGGGGTTTTGTTTGTTTGGGCCCCTCAAGGCGTCCCCCCCCCACCTCAGTTCGGGCGCATTATTTTCGCCTATTTTCCCACCTTACAATCAGCAGAACACGCCGCTCTTTGTTTCCCACCTTACAACAAAAAGCGTTCCAAAAATTTCGAGTGGCTTAAAAAGTGATTTTTGGCGCTTTTCCAGCAAAAATTCTCTTCCTCAAAAGTCGTCTTTTCTTTTGATTCCGGGCCAAACATGGTAAAACAAAATCTGTCTCAATCGTAAAATGGCAATAAATTTCCAAAAACAGACGGATTCTCGCGTTACAGAGGCACTAGAGCAGCTTACATCGGACCAAATTGAACGTAAGGGGTGGGAGAGAGACTTTATGCGGGTTTATCCCGAACACTGAGCAGAGTTCCGCAAGTACTTCAACATGTTCGACAAGGAGGGCAAAGGGTTCATCAAGGCAACTCAAGTACTTTTTTTGAAAAAAGAGATCGACTGTCGCTATCCAACGGCGGCATTCTCAGCGTCGAGAATTTCGTGTTCCATCGGTCATCGGCAACAGAATTTAAATTCTAACATAAAAACGGCAGCTGATCCCTCCCTCCCCCAAGGGGCTTTGTCCGTGCCGGAATTTTCAGTTTACGCACTCTCATAATTTACGCCGGTCAAATACCGGATTTTTGGACGGGACAAACTCATGATTATTTTTCTAAATAGTTTTTAAATTCCGCTCGCTAATTGAGGATTAAAAAGCAAAAATGTGTCTTAGGTATATTGATAAATGAAAAGGTGGGCCAAATACTGCGGACAATGGGCCAAGCATTCGAAGAGCGGGACCTGAAGCAGCTGATCCGCGAGTTCGACTCGGACGGGTCAGGCGAAATCGAATTTGAGGTTGCGGACCATTCTTCTTAGCAATGACGGGTCGAATTGGTTACAGTAATGATTAATTGTTTGAGGGGCTTAAAAAGGGGGAACAACATATTGAAGATGTTCAGAGAACAGTTCTTCTTATTGTTGAAGGAGTTCGCCGCGATGGTGGCCAACTTTGTGGTGGCGGGCGAAGACAACGAGGGCCTGGAGCAAGAACTTCGCGAGGCCTTTCGCCTCTACGACAAGGAGGTGGCTCTGGCAATTGACAGTTGCTAACAGATAGGCGGCCCCTTTCGGCATTCAGGGAAATGGCTACATAAATGTGAGCGATCTGCGCGAAATACTGCGGGCACTGGACGACAAGATCACGGAGGACGAATTGGATGAAATGGTGGGACACGTTCCATGGGCCTAAACTTGCTCATAAACCCCCAACCTTTTTGAGATTGCCGAAATCGACACGGACGGTAATTAATGTTGGGGGGAATGGGCCGATGCTTGAAATCCAACTTTCTTTCAGGTTCGGGAACGGTCGATTTTGACGGTGCTTTTTGCAAAAGTTTGTGTTGAGCCCTTCAAGCCCGTTTAGAATTCATGGAAATGATGTCGGGCGAGTGATCGCTTTGACCGGTGACGATGGTACGGACTGATCGGAAAATCGTTAAATTGTGCACATAAACAATTCGGCACTTTCGTTTAGTTCTAATTCAGCGCCACGGAAACTTCAGAATGTTTTCAGATATTTTCTGAAACGTTTTGAAACCGGAACATTATGGTTGTTCGACAAAAATTTGCTTAAGAATATTAACAAAAGTGCCGTTCTATTCCCTCAAAATTAAATGTGAATAAACAAATTTAACACCACGTGAAACAAAACAACAAAGTTTTCGGGCATTTCCCAGTGATTAGTCCCCGCCGGCCTTGACAGCGCACTTCTTCAACATCTCCTGCAAGTCGTTCTTGGCCTCTTCGTCCCGTCCGTAGTCCTTGACCACTGCCACCGAACAGCCGACAATTTTGCGAGCCTTGCCGTCCTTGTCATATTTGCACTGGCCGACCATTTGGCCGAGTTCGGCTTTGTCCTCCACCTCCAGAATTGGAATTCCGTGCTCCTTGCACAGCGAACGCACCAACTTTTCGAAGGACGCCTCGTCACAGCTTTTGGCAAAGAGACAAAAGTGCGCCTCACGCCTAAATAAAAGAAGTTGCTTCCTTTTTCTTATTTTTTGCTTTTCAATCCGAACTTCGAAATTACCCCCCCCCCACCCGCATGGACTTTTTGTGGCTCAAAAAACTCCTAATTTAAAAAAAAAACATACAATTTTAACAAAAATGGTTGCCTTCTAAATTATCACGCACTTGCGTGAAGACGACAACCAACCACTTAGCAAAAAGAGGAGTGGTCCCAGGCCTACGAGTGGGTGGGTGGAGGGCAAAGGAAAATGCATAATTTACTGAAATTTGATTGAACGCTGTTCTTTATATGCATTCTGCAGAGACTTTCGGGGCAAGGATTACAATCCTTGCTGTAAAAAAAGGGTGAACTCCCCCCACCCCCCCCCCCCGGCTTCCCATTACTTGTCAAGAATTCGCGCTGCCTCGTTAAGTCCGCGCGCCACACCGTCAACGACCAGCGCCGATTTCAGAACACGCTTCAACACTTCATTTGTCTCAAGTGACTCCCTAAATCACACAAATATAAAGAGAAAAAATAAATCGAAGCATACGTCATTTTTATTTTTTGAATGCAATTTGCTCCTTAAAAGTCCTCGCAATCGCAGAAATTAAGATTTTGTCTTAAAATTTAAACAGCCAATACAGAAAGTTAGTGTCAATTTGGAAATAGCGTTTTGTCGCATGACAAAAAAGGGAAGTTACGCAAAAATTAATTTGCGATCTCCAACAAAACGCAAAAGTTTTACATCAACGATTTATAACACAAAAACGAAATGGACAAGAGGGAAGACGAAGCTCTATGACAAAATCCCAAGTCAAAGTCAGCCAAACGCACAATTCAGGGTGAAGAAGAAACCCGGATTTTAATTTATTGTGAAATGATGCTATCCTTGACACTTATTCCGCCTAAATTGACCAGAAGAGCTTTCTTTTTGAATAAAATGACTGATTTATGTTTTTGCTTACATGGGAATGCCCGATTTTTGCCTTACTTGACATTTTGCCTTACTTGACATTTTGGCTGACTTTTTTGGGTTTTGTCCGCCAGCGAAAGAGAAGCAAAAAATGATTATTTACCTATTTTTTAAAGTTTTGGCGTTTTGTTTTAGCTAATTCTAAATTTATTTTTACAAAAACGATGAGATTGAGTATTTTTGACCATTTTTGGACAAATAAAAATTGTTAATTCTGTTAATTTCCGAAATAAAATTTAATTTTTTCAGCCAATTTCTTGCTTAAGTTCCAACACAAAAAATGAGTCGTCGTTACGATACTCGCACGACTATTTTTTCACCAGAAGGTCGCCTCTACCAGGTGGAGTATGCGATGGAGGCCATTGGCCAAGCCGGCACGTGCCTTGGAATCCGAGCGCCGGATGGCATTTTCATCGCTGCCCAAAAATTGGCAACGCACAAACTACTTGACGACCAAGTGAGGACAAATGTGTTAAAGATTTGTGTTTAAACGCAAAGAACGATTTGAATAGGACGTAATTGATGTTAGTGAATAATTGCCTTAAAATTTTTCAGGGTTAAATTGATAATTATTTTAGATCATGAACGAGAAGATCTACAAGGTGGCGGAGAACATCTACTGCACGGTGGCCGGAATCACCAGCGACGCGAATGTTCTGATCGACAAATTGCGCGAAATGGCGGTGGCCAACACTTTGCAGTATGGCGAGAACATTTCGGTGGAGCAACTCGTCGTCAGATTGTGCGACGTCAAACAGCACTACACACAGATCGGAGGTTTGCTTGGCTTCCCGCGCGGCAAAAAATGCTTAAACTTTGGCAAACTTTTTCTGATTACACCAATTAATGCCTCCAAGCGTCCTTAACTCGAGACAAAGCATTTTAGTTTAAGCACATTTAACGAGTTTTTCCTGCATTTCCAGAATATAAAATGAATTCGTATCTCAGGCAAGCGGCCCTTCGGAGTGTCGCTTTTGTACGCCGGATGGGACTGTCACCACGGCTTTCAGCTGTACCAGTCGGACCCCAGCGGAAATTACGGCGGTTGGAGGGCCACGTGCATCGGGAAGGGCCATCAGAACGCAATTTCAATGCTCAAACAAGAGTACAAGGACGAGGAAATGACGCTGGACAAGGCAAAGGATCTGGCGATGAAGGTTGGCATTGGGGAAAGCAGCAACATATTTTGGAATTCGTGTCACGTCGTTTGGCGTATAAAGCCATATTTTTGGGTTTTACCAATACGGGATTAGGAGGGTTTAGACATAAGTCCCTCTTTAAAAAGTCGAGTTCAGCTTTGAGAGTGAGAGCCGGTTACACGAAAGATTTAAAAAAAAAGATTGTGAGGGGAATAGGCATTTTTACAATATGTTGTTTTTTGATTAGGTTGATAAACAAAAAGCAAAACTCACCTATTTTGAATCTGTTATTGTTTGGAATTTCAGGTGCTTTCCAAGACGATGGACGCCAAAATCGCGGTGGACAAGTTGGAGATGGCCGAGCTCACGCTCGTCCAGGGACGGCCAGTGTTGCGCATGTTTGATGAGACGGAACGGAAGCGGTTGATCGAAAAGTGGGAAGCCAGCGAGGCCGCCCAACAGCAGCAGAGAGAGGCATAAAACAGCGGCCACAAATGGGGGCACTGATCGGATGTTTGGACTCTGATCATTGATCGTTCTTTGTTTAAACTTTGGATGCATGTGGATGCCGATAAAATGACTTTTATTTGTTCATTTGTGGTTTGTTTTGTGGAAATGGGTGAATGTTTGGTCTTCACTCTGTTAAATATATTTTTTAAATTTCGCGTTTCTTTCTATTTCCGTACTTTTGAGTTGAACGCTTCACCAATGCCATTGCCGTGGAGTAAGAAAAAGAGGCCGGGGGACGACGAAGTGTTGGAGAGCGGGATGACAATGACCGAAATAATGGACGAGCGCAAGGAGTATGTGAACAACATTGGAATTGAGTACCGTTTTGGCTGTTACGAGGAGAAGCGGGCCGACTCGTGTCAATTGTTGGGCGAATATTTCGAGGCCGTGCAAACGGATTTCAAGGCGGCGTTTGATGTCTTTCGCAGCAATTGTGAACAGCGACAGTTCCCGCGCAGTTGCTTTAAGTACGGACAGTATTTGGCCGCCGGAAAGGAGTGCGAGCCGTGTTTCAAGCAGGTCGGTCGAGAAAGGCATTCTCCCACCCCACAGAACGGTGAAACTTCAATTAAGTGACCCTTCCTATCAACAGAATTAGGGTGAGCTGGGCCGAAAAAAAAAGTTCCGAACATTGGCTTTTCTCCAAAAATATTTTGTAAAATTTAATGATCTCTGCCACCTGTGCTATCAAAAAGAGTATAATTTTTTTTTTTTTGGTTTACTTTCCCAATTTTGCATTCATTCGTTTTTTGTTTAGGCGATCCCTCCCCTCAGAATGTCCTGCGACGGGGGCATCTACAAGGGTTGTCGAGTGTTGGCGCTGATCTTATGGAACGGTGAGCCTGATCGACTGCCCGACTCCGAGCAGGCCGAACAACTGATGCGACGGGCTGCGGAGTTGGGCGATCACGAGGCGAGCTGGATCCTAAGCACTTGGTCAAGCAGTTCGGTATATTATTGAACGAATCCCCTAAAAATGCGGAAGCAAGCCAAACCATTTATGATGGACGACTGACTTAACGGAAAATTAACCTAAAAAACTTTGTTTTTTTTTTGTGTTACCCTTAGTTTTTTGTTATAAATTAACACTTCTTTCTTTCTTTTGAGGTATATGGGCTCGTCGGCCAAATTAAAACGCGAAAAGACGGTGCGTAGCGATCACAAAATGGGCGCACTATCCAGAGACATGGAAAAGGCGCTGAGCTACGGGCTCAAGGCGTGCGACGAGGGCGATATTTATCAGGTTGATTATAGACGGGGGTGGAGGCAATTTGACCGCATCAATTACAATAAAATGAATGACCGTATTGCCAATTTATGCAATTTCCAGTCTTGCTTGAACGTCTCGCGGATGTACCGGCTCGGCGACGGAATTCCAAAGGACGAGAACAAGTAAGTGGGACGGGCGAGTAGTTAGAGCAATCTTCGCAGGATACATTTCTGATTGTACACCTCTTTCTAACCAGGGCAAAACAATACAATGCAAGGGCAAAAGAGCTGCACCGAATGATCAAAAAGGGATGGAACGCCGGATTTACCGGATGAACAGTCTACATTTTGTTCATTGTTATCGTTAATTATGTGTATTGAAAGACTCAATTTGAAACTTCTCGACCCACAAAGCTACCCACTTTTAAATTTTACCATTTCGCAGCATTTACATTTAGAATTGATTAAATACGGATAAAAATGGACAAACGCCCCACCTAACTCTTAAGAAAATAATTTATACTAAAATAAGCAAATGTCAATTTAAGAATTTGTCAAGGGGCGAATAAATAAGTCGGCGCGTCACTCACACACTGTTCGGGTTGAAAATCTCAATCCAATAGCCGTCCGGGTCCGAAATGAACGCCAGGCCCTTCATGCGTCCGTCGTCCGGTTTCTTGACGAACTTCACGCCCATCTGCTCAAATCGCGCGCAAGCCGCGTAAACATCGGGCACTGCAATTCCAATGTGACCTAAAGTGTGCACAACAATTAATTCGGCTTACCAGTGAAAAGCTGTTGGACAACTAACAGAAAAAATTTCAACTTTTCTCACCGAATCCACGCGGATCCGAGTTTCCGTTGTGGTAACCGGCAAAGTTTGGGTCGCATTCCCAATTGCTGAAAAGGCAAAAATAGCATTCGAGAACATTAGAATGCCCAAAAGTCCGACTGAGTGAGTTCGATGGTCGAATGAGTTGAGAGAGCGAATTTCTTCTGTTTTGTCTCGTCTGCCGGGATTTCGTCTGATTTTTTATAGCCCATGAAAAAGAGAGAAAATTTTCCTTCCGGAAAGTCCAATTGCTTCAAAAGCCTTAAAATTTCATTAAATAATTGACGCGAATTGTAAGACTGACCGCATTCCGAGCACATTGGTGTAAAATGGAACGGATTTGCGCGGGTCTTGAATACGGTACATTGTTTGTTGAAAATAAAAGCCATTTGTGGCCTCGTCCGGCTCCTTGATCAGATTCTTGATCTGAAACAGGAACAAACATTCTCATTTCACCAAATTAATGTGTCGGTTTCGAACTGTACGACGGTTCGAAAACATTTGAGCGGGGATTGCATAAACAAAATTTTTTAATTCCTTTTTCAGAGAAAAACCATTAGAAAGAGCGTTTGTATCGGACATTTGGAGAATGCATAAATTGGCAACCTCTTCGGCGGGAACGGCGCCTTCATTCTCCGATGTCATCACACTGTCAATTAGTATGAAAAATGCTGGATCGATCAATATTTAAAGGGGGAAAATGCATTCGCTGACCAAAGATCACAATATATTAAAAGCCGTCAATTGAGTTGACATAAAAGGGCAACAATAATTGGAGCCAAAAACACTTTATTCAGGTTGAATACAATTCTAAATGTCGTCAGATCAAAAAATTCGACCGTCCGGTCTCTCGTGTCGGCCCTACCTATTCATTTACATCATCATGTTTGTTTGTTCTCTGTAGGTTCCGCGCAAGTCTTCATTGAGGTCCTGCCTCCTCTGCTCTTCCCAATACTTCTCCGCCGCCTCTCTCAGTTCCGACACCGTCAATTCCCTTTCCTCCGATTCTTTGGACTCTCTTCGCGCAGCTTTCTCCATGTCAATGATTTCTCTGAAATTGGAAAAAAAGTTCGAAAGGTCCTCCCCCTCCCTTTTAAGAATGTGACCGGTCTGTCCTGTCCATTTACTTAATTCAATTCAAAATTCGTTACTTGTATCTGGTCATTGTTTGGTTCTTCGCGTTGGTGATCTGACTTTGGCCCGATGGATTGAACAGGAACGTAATCACTTTGCGGGCTTGGACTAAAAAACGAAAATTAATTTTTTACAGTTCCCTAATAATCTAAAGGAGGAAAAGTGACAAAGCATCAATTAAACAAAAGATAAAATTCTTTTAGTCAAAAAGGAGTGTGAAAATACCTCCTATCCACGAATTTGGGTTGAATTCGTACTGAGCCATCGCAAAATAACCTCCAGCAGCCAGTACAGTCGGAATACCGAGAAAATAAAAGGGCTAAAAATAAAAAATTTACATTTTTTAAATATTGTAAAGCACTGATAATCAACCGGGTGGCGTTTCCCATTCCCAAACAAATATTCAAATATTTCTTTAACAATGCTTTTCTGGTATTGCTGGAATCAACCGTTCGGGTCAATTTTAAGGCATCCCAGAGTCGGTGAATCTCTAAAAAACCAGGGTGGGTCCATCTCTATACCATTACTCACTTACGTACCATCCGGCTCATGAGCGAAGTCTGGTGATCTCTAAAATTTGTTTCATAAAGTGAGGAGCCCGTTCCGACATGCAACTCCGATTCAGATTCTACGAGATTTTTGGAAAAAAATTTTGAAATTTTTTCAAAAATGTAGGTCACTTCGGTACTATTACCAAAATTATTACTTGGGCAGCTTTTTGCAGGACACTTCTTTCCACAACGCATCGCCGCCTCTTTTCACAATAACTTGAAGAGGGCGGGACAGACAAACCATCAGAAAAGTGTCTGTCAGATAATACAAATGACGGAAAACGCTGGAAAATAATTAATATACAATGCTTTGTTATACGCGTTTCCAAGTCCATTGTTAAAGGAATAGAAAAGAACTATAAAAATTAGAAATTGGATTTGGAAACAACCGGACCAATACGCGTTTGGCTTATACTTTTGGCTATTTTTGTAAACGCGCTAATTTGTAAATGACAGAAGGCCAACAAACTTTTCTAACTCCAAATGGAAGTGAATTTGTCAAATCGGAAAGGCTCGGCTCGTTTAGGTTACCTATTTCTGGGGCTTTAAGTGTGTTCTAAACCCTCAAAAATAAAAAGGCTCTAATCAAATAAATTACTTTTTAAGTTACCTTAAAAGTGTGGAAAATCTAATATTTGGGCGGTTTGAAGACGTCAAAAACATTTATTTTGACTTACTTACCTCTGCTCGTGCTCGGCCAATGAATTTTGAATTGAGCAACACAAAGCGTAAGTCGCAGTTTTTGCTTATTTTCTTTCTGTTTTAATTTTAGAGTCCGAAGCATTTTATTCTTTATCCAAAATACTTCAAAAACAAATTCTTTTTGTCCTTTTGGGGACTAATGGAAAGGAATATTCCTTTTTGCGTATTTATTATCTAATTCCGTTTCTTTCTAAGAGATCGGTGTTGGGTTAGCGCTGTTTGGAGTCACTTTCATCGGTTTGGGAATCATTCTTTTTCTTGACAAGGCATTGCTGGCCATTGGAAATGTAAGTTTTTGCCTTTTAGGTAAATTATGGGGAAATATTGCGAAACCCATTTTAATTGGTTAATTTTGTTGTTTAATTCATTTCTTTTACCGTTTCTTCTTCTCTCAGCTGTTATTCATCGTCGGCCTGACCCTGGTGATCGGCATTCAGAGGACATTGATCTTTTTCTTCCAATGGCACAAAATGCGCGGCTCCACTTTGTTCTTCGGTGGCATTTTCCTCGTCCTCCTCGGCTGGGCCCTGGTCGGCATTTTGGTCGAAATTTGGGGCTTCATTTTGCTGTTTGGGTTCGTCGAAGTGCCAACAAAAAGCATTTTAAAATTTATTTTTAGCGGTTTCCTTCCGTCCGCTGTCCATTTTCTTCGACAAATGCCGGTGGTTGGGACAGTGCTGAGTTTACCCGGCATTCGGCAGGTAATTCCTCTTTTTTTTTTTTGTTTCCTCAAACTCTGAATCGCAAAAATGTGAAACTAAAATTTATTGGGCGTCGTCGACTTTTTTTGGCACAGCTCAAATCAGGCACGTATCCACGCTTTGGGTAATTTTCAAAAAAAAAAATTCCTCGTGACCCGGCCGGCTCCGCCAACCCCCAAAAAGCTTCAAAAAGTTGCCGTATTTTTGTTTGGTTGCAAATCTCTTAACAAATTGTGTAAATTTCTGGCCAATTTTCTTAACAAAATGTTGATAAAATTTTCCCAGCGGCGCCGTCGGACCCTCGCGATCCTGTTCTCGAGTAGAACACAAAAATTTGACCCCAAGATTGATTTTTGGAGAAATTCTTAAAGAAAAATGCAATAAACCCAAAAATAAACCTAAAAACTGCCCCCCCCCCCTCCTCCGAGATGCGTGCCCAGTTCAACTGTTTTCGATTGGCAACCAAAAAAAGGCTGCGCTTTCTGATCAGTGATTGATCAAAATGAAATAAATTAAATAATGGACACCCCTAAATTTAGTGTCTGGACAGATTTGCGACTGTACATAAATATCCGGTCTGATCGATGCGCGGCGTCGTCGGCCTTTCTTCGGACAGCATTTTTTGGTTCAGTCGTCACGGGGAGATTTGTGTCTTTGAAGTGACCAAAACGAAAGTTTTTGTTGCCCCCCCCCCCATAAAATTCGTTTATTTTAAGCTCGACAAATTCAAAAAATGTTCTTTTTTTAAGCTCCAACAAAAATTGGTCACTTTTATTTCACTTTCCTCGCCATTCTCGATTGGCTGATCAGAAATTTGGTTGATCACTCACACCAATCACTCCCAATGTTCGCTGTTTGTATGCCTTTCGACATTCGTTCCGTCGTTTAATTTATAAGCAAAATAGTCGCCCCACCGCATCAAACACTCCTCTCATTCATTCATTTATTCGTTCGTTCGTACATTATTTGCGATTGTTTGTTATACTTTAAATGTTTTTTGATACGTTTTAATGAAAGCAAAAAATCGTAAAACGTTGAAAAAGTGAAGATACCGAGCTTAAAAACAATTTGATTTGATCGGAGAGGCAATGGCACAACAAAATTTGGCGGAATAATTTTCTTTCTTGGGTTGGTTAAGTGGCATAAATCAACCAAAAAAATTCAATTTCTAATTAAAAATGGTTGAAAAACGCAATTTTATTAAAATTGCAAATTTTGAAAAGGTTTGTCCATCAAAAATCATTCAATTGGGTAGAGAGCATTTTCGAGAGATTAGACAAAAAGCTCTGAACATATAAAATCATTTTTTGAACGTTTGTCTAAATGTTCTGAGCTTTTTATTTGACACTTATATATATAATAATTAGTTAATTAATGGCTGTGAGTGAGAACGCTTTCGTCCGTCCGTTTCTGTGCCCTTCCGCCGATTAGCGCGCACAGAGAATCGTTCTCATCCGTCCACAACTTCTCGTCTAACGTTGGGACTGAAAATAGCGGAGTAATTTTGGTCACATTTTTGCAATGTTTGGGGGGAAAAGGCAATTACAAAATTGGAAGGAGTTCAGTGAGTAATTCGGGGAAAGTGCTGAAACTTCGGAATCAACTCGACTCACTTCAGCTCCGACATTCGCCTCAAATAGCGCGTCTCTTCGCTGCTTCGTATTTCCACCTCCGACATTCGCTTCCCTCTCCGATGGCTTCTCCTTTTGAAGGAGGAGGAGCAAGTGTCACCAAAATCATGCCGTCATCATTCAGTCCTCCCAAACTGAGATCACTTCCCCCCCCCCTCAAACCGATTACCCCCCGCCCTCCCGCACCTCCTCCACCGCTGGGGCCGCCATTCAATGGCCAACCAAACGACCAAAACGAGAAGGGCAAACGCGAAAATGGCCAGGGAGGCGAGCAGCATCAGAAAGCGTTGGTGGTAGGAGGCACAGCAGGCGGAATGGTCGCATTCAAACGCGAACGGATGCGCCGGGCACGGGGAGGAGGACGAACCCCCCGGGGGATCAATCAAATGTCGTCCAGCGGCACCCGAGGCGACAAATGTCATTGGCGCAAGCGCAATTGTGACGAGTGAGGGGGAGCAGACGAGGCGAAAGATGGGCATGAGAAAGTTGGGCGAATCAGCTAAACTGAAGGGGAGGGAAACGGTTTAGCCGATTTACCGAAAAAACTAGTTAAATAGAAATTGAGAGAACGAGGGGAACGGGGGGGGGAATATTCGGCACTTTTTGGAGTCCGCAATTATAAGACATTGACTGCTTTTCACAACATTACAATTTAGGGGTTTCGGCCTTAAATTTGGGGTTTGTTTGATGCTTGACATACATTGAGGTGTCTGCAGGTTTGGTGAGCTTTTATCGGAAAGGTAAAACAAACAAACAAAAAAGAATTTGCCACTTTTGGGAAGACGAGGAGTGAATTGAATGCCACCGACCGGCGCCTTTGGGTGGGAAAGTCCCCACCCCCCGTCCCATTCCATTCCAATCCATCTTCGTTTTATTGCCAAAGGGCCTTTTGCCCATCAAAGAACGGGCAAAAGCTCTCAACCTTTTTGGCACAATCTCAGGGAGATTGCCACCCCCGCCCACCCATCCATCATCCCCCGTCCGCCCGCTTACTTTCACACTCATCCCCCCCCCCCCTCCCCCCGCCGGTCTTTGACGGCTTCCCCCCCCCCACCGGCCCGTCACTATTTTTGCTGCTCTCATCAAGGCAATTTCTTCCACAGCAGCAGCAGGCGGATAATGAATGGATTGGATTGATTGATGATGGCAATAAAAACTTTTTTTAATTAAAGGGATTATTTGTCCGATTGACAGAGTGATGACACGACAAATGGTGCACCTATTGGAGGGAGGGGAAGGGAAGGAAAAGCAGCACTAAAATGGGTTATGCCTATACCTATTTTTTTGCGCATGGGCTCTGAAGAGAGAAGCTCAAAAACAGCCTTTTGGAATAAAGTAAATAAAATTTTAAAATTTTCTCGGTCGGTATACCGAATCGGTAATACCGAAAAATAGCGCGGTATTACCGTACCGTGCCGAACACTACTATTTAGGCACTTTTTGGTGTTTTTATCGCTTGAGATTTTTGGTCCTAATATGGCACAGCTAAAGCAAGGCGCTTTGGCCTCTGCAGTGAATTGCATTTGAATTCAAATCCAATCCAAAAATGTTCATTGTGCCCATAACGACGAAAGACGAATTGGGCAGAGGCGGGACGGGACGAACGGAAGTACAATGCCAAAATGGACCAAAATGGCATTGAAATAGCCCAAATGGTGCGGCTGTGTGGTGGGGTTGGCCACCTTTTCAAAGGTGACCGATTGAAAATTGGTTGGGTAGCTAAACATAAATGGGACGGAGGGGAAGGCGTCCGGCTTTGTTGTCCTTCCCCGGAGATGAGAATGGGCGACGACGGCCGCCGTTGGTCCCCCCCCCTCCCCCTGCACTGGAAGTGTCGTCAATTAAACTTCCAAAAAGGCATTTTAGCCTCTAAGGCATTTGGGGTCCGCCTTTTTGGGTGGGCGGAATTGAAGTGCCGACTTTGAAGACGATACATTCACACGTGAAAAGGAAGTTTGTGGGGGGATCGATGTGCCATGGAAGGAAGTCTTTGACCTTTTGGGCGGGGAGGGGGGATTATTTTAATTCCCGATTTTGTCTTTCCCATTCCCCCCCCCCCCCACATTTTTGTCACAATTTACAAATTTGCATCCATTCGTGCGTCGGTCAGTATGCTTCTGCAAGTAAATTGAATTGGGCCAAGCGCCGCACAATGTTTTGGACGGACGGACGGATTGGGGGGGGGGGTGTCTTCTTCGTACGGAATTGGCTGCGGTTGCTCACTCCTGCCACAATTCCCACACATTTTCTTCCGCTTCATCCCATCCCCCACCCCCCCCCCGTCCATTCACTTAACGAGAATTGATATTTGGGCAAACAAAATGTGCCGGAACTAACGCAAAAGAAAAAGTGCCGATTGGCGGGGGGAGGGGGATTTGGCAAAATTCTCAAAAATGCAATTTGACGCGACCACTTTTTCCTCCTCTAATTGTTAGAAGAATGGCAAACAAATGTGTCGCAAAAGCAGTAAAACACTCGATCGCGCAAACAAACGCCCCCCCCCCCCAATTAATCCCCGAAAAACAATTTTTGGGCACCGTCTTGGAAAAGTGCGAGTTTTTTTGCGTCCTGCGGGGGGGGGGGAATCAAATTCCTTGGACTTTTAAAGAAAGTCATTAACCCACCTTTTGAATTTCTTCTGCTTTTGAGTGCTCTCCAACACAATCCCCCCGGGGGTAAAAGGCTTACTAATTGGCTTAGTAAAAAGCCTCTCGGGAACAGAGAAAAACGGCCCACAAATTGTTTATCACGCAATGCACTGGGAGAAACGACAAATTACTGCGAAGGCTTCCAACAAAATTTAGTTCCATTTTAAACAAAAGAAGTCGGTCGCATGAGGGGAGGCTCAGCCCCCAATTCTGCTGGGTTTTGAACTCAATTTGCCAGGGCTTTTTTGGGTGTAACTTGGAGATTTCAAATGTTCTTGGCTTGTGCCCGACATTGGTTCAACTCATTGAGCTTTCGAAAGAAAATTTCCCAAGTAAAGAGCAGTACAAAAAATGCATCAATTTTAATTGGCACATATGAGAAAGTGAGATTCAAATAAAAAAACAGATAAATTTTGATTTAATTAATTATAGTAATATGTCCATTTTTGTTGTTGTTTGCTGGTCTGATTTGATCTCAATCAGCGGACATTTTGTTCGTGTCAAAGCATCGCAAATGCGTCAGTTGGCCGTTCAGCGGATGCCACACAAATTCGTCGTCGGCTTTCAATCGGCGCTCGCAAGTGCCGCATTTTGTTTGTTCGTCAACGCAAAATTTAGTGCCCGTCGTTTTTGTGCCCAAATCGTACGTCGCACGGCTTCGTTCAATGGCGGCCAACTCGTGACCTGTGTTCAAATTTTTTTGGAGTGTTAGTGGTCCAACTTTTGCGAAATATCGTCGAGTTTAGGCATTTATTAATGTAAAATAAAAAAGACCAACGCATTTGGCCCCATTGCACGGCGTTCGTCCGCTGCGCGACATGGCGACGGAGAAAGCTGCACACGAAAGCGGACGAACGGAGATCGTCCGGCACATTGCGCAACACTGCGGTCGCATCCGTGGCACTGTCCAACAGTACCAAAATGTGCGCGGTATGTGCACGAAATGCCGGGTTGGAGCTAAAAAAAAGGTTTCAAATCCAATTCGTCTGTTAGACTAAAATAATCCTAAAACCCCCGGGGGGGGGGGGTACGTTAGCCAAGCCAATTTTCGTCCGGATTTGTTCTATTCTGCAGCATTTTTGTACCCCGAAAGTCGCAAATGCAACGTCAACATCGTCGTCAACATTTCGGGACTCGGATAGCGCGTGCAGAGGCGTTGGCCGGCGGAGAAGACGTCCTCCAGTTGATCAACACCGGCACCATTTGTGCCGACAACGACGGCCATCAATCTCTGGAGACAGTCCACCGCGTTATGCTCCTTAAACATAAATAATTATTTTTGTGTCTCTTTTTTGGAGTTCATCCCGAATAAAAGCAATTTGAATACATTTGCTTCTGCCAAAATGGCTTCGGTGCGGAATTTGTCGTCTCCAGCAAATGCACCCGACGCCGTCTCGACAGTGAAATAGGCGGAAAAGAGCAGAAAATGGCGCAATTTCTGGCGACATTCGTCCGCCAACGCCGCAGCAAAATGTTCTCCTCCCTCACGTTGTTGCTTATCCCCAATGTTTTCGCGGATAAAGTGCACGTACAGCTCGAGCAGTTTGTTGTGCAGCGACGGAAGGCTCTAAAATAAATTTTAGACCAAAGAAAGGATTGGATGGATGGAAAATGTTACCAAATCAAAAATTCGTGCGTCCAAATAACGCAGCAAGAGAATGGGCTCGGCGGCATTTTGAAAGAGTTTGACGACCTCTTCAGGCGGACATTTTTCGTTGGGATTGGCCCTTTCCAACGCGTCAATCGCTTCCATGCAAATTCGGGCGTTCAGTTGGACAAGCCATGGAAGAGCATTGGCCATTTGCGAGTACTCTTTGACCCTAAAAATGGGTTGATTCCCTTTTCATGTCCCAATTCCATGCCATCCTCAACCGGAAAAGTGTTGCGCAACATTCGTCCAGTTCGTCCTCGTCCATTCGCCCTCCCCCGTCGTTGGCCACCGTCCGTTCCCATGTCGCAAATGCCTCGGCCCAACAATGCTTTTGTGCCGCGAGTTTGGCCGCCCATTTTGGCCTCCGCCGTTCGGTAGACAGCCAATGGCGAAATTTGGCACTGTTCCATTCGGCAACGGCACCATTCCATCGGAGAAGCAGCCCGTCGAAGTCGTCCAAAAAGGCGTAAATGCGGGCCAACGCCTCCGCAACACGCGATCTGAGAAAGACGGCGTTCTTCCGATCAGATTGGGAGCCTAAACCGTAAAAAATAGAACATTAAATCCGTTTTGGAACGATTCAGTGACCCTGATGGACGATTGGAAAATGTTTAAATTTGAGAGAAAACAGCCAAATTTGCCCTCTCCATGTGAAAGTTTGGTCCGAGAAAATGCCAATTATATGCACAAACTTTCAAATGGTTCTGCCCCATTATTATTCGACGTTGGATCGCCGTTTTGATGACGCAGAATCTCCTCAAAGTACTGCTTGACAAATTCCAACGGAATTTCCGGGAAAGTTCCATCGGTCGGCAGCGGCGGAGTTTGGTCAGTGGCGCTGACCGGTTCCATGCCGAGTTGGGGCCGTTGAGCGGTGATCAGCGAAAGGAACGCGACGGCACACGCCGTGCCGTCGATGGTCGCCAAAAGATCGATGCCGTTCAAGAAATCGCCGTGTTGAAGGAACAGAAAGGCTAATTTCTTGCGCAAATGCCTCATTTCCTTAAAATTGGACCCCCTTTTTGTGGTGCTGAAAAAACAAACCAAAATTTCCTCGTCCGTCGTAAGTAATGCTGCGCTTTTGTGCATCATGCAAAGGGCCCCATCGAAATTGCCGTTTTCGATTTGTTCTTCAATCTTAATGTTTTTGCAAAAGTTTAATTGAAAAAATCCAATTATTATTATTATTTTGCGTTTACTTGCACAACGGCAGAAACGGAGACGAGTTCGAAGAGTGAGTCGCCGGCAGAGGCGATCAGAATGGTGCCGTCGATGTTTTCCATTTGGCAGGTGATCGCGGTGGATGTTCGGCCATGAGTCCGTTGCTGATCATCGTCGTCTTCGTCGTGGTCGACCGGAAATGCGAGCGTTTGCAGCAATTGGTGGTCGTCGACGGTGCTGAGAAATTTGGGAGCAATTTCTTTTGTCGAGAAAGTCGAAAAAACATTCCGAAACAGAAAAATATAATTAATTTGCGTTTTTTTCTCACCTAAAAATTGAAATTGTGCCATCCCCGCTGAGAATGTGCAAGAACGGCTCCTTCAGCGCGAGTCCGACGATTGGACTTTGACTGGGCACGGAAATTGGCGGTCGGGGGGAGACGCCTTGGACATTGACGAACACAACCAACCCGTGGACTCCGCTCAAAGCAAATTCACCCTAAAAAAACCGAACAAATTGGACAGAAGACTTAAAAATTTTCAAAGTTTTTCGGACCTCTTCCATTCTAAAAAATTATAAAAAAAATATGGCATTTTAAAATTTTTGACGCAAATCTGTTAACAAGTTCCATTAAAATCCAACTTTTTGGGGGGAAAATTTTTCTTTTTTTTAAAAAAAATGTAATAAAACCCAAAAATTCACCCTTAAAATCGAACATTTATGAAAAATTGCTTAACAAAAATGGGTAAAATAAAAAGCAAAAAATGCACCCCTAAAAACCGAATTTCTCTTGAATCAGCCCCCCCTAAAAAAAAAAATCCTAGCTACGCCCTTGCTGTACTTCTTGACCCCCCCCCCCCCCCCGCCCCAACAAATTTATTTCCCTACCAATCCAAAAGCGCAAATTGCGTGCCGAGCGGTCGCCCCATCGAACAGTTTCAGCGCTCCGCCGCCTTTGGCCTGAACATTTTGCACATAAAATGCACCCGCGTCCGTCGAATAGCACAAACAGTGCCCACTGAAAGACATTTTGACGACGCGTCCCGCGGTTGGCACCTTTGCAGTGAATAAAACGATCAGAAAATGATTGATCGATAAATTTTAAATGTCTTTTTGTTACTAAAAATTCAAAAAATAACGCCTTTTGAAGCTGTGCAACACTTTTTTGCGTTCATTCTGCGCACCTTGCGACCGACGACAAACTCAGCGGACGCGACCTTGCCGACGAGTACAGTCGCTTTCTGCGAGTGAGCGACTGCCAATTGGACGGCGAAAGGGTCGTCCAAGGTCGGGTGCGAGTTGAGGGCACAACGCGAGACGGCGGCACACAATTCGAAGACCTTAACAAAAACAAAAATTGCACAAAAAAACCCTTTTTTGTTTTGTTCGGAAAAAGGTACCCTTAGCTCGTCCTTTGTCTCCAAACCGACGAGCTCATCGCCGACGAGCAACAGAATGAGGTCCAGAGCTGAAGCACAGCAAATTTGCGTGATGGGCTCGCGCGATTCCTAAACAAAAATTATTTAATAGAATGCCAACAAAATTGGCCCAAAACGGGCATTCGTCGGCCTCCAAAATGTGTCCATAAAATGCAGCAAATAAATGTTTGCCATAATCGCAAGTTTAAATTTTTTTTTTTTGTCGTTTCGGCCTCACCGCTCACTTCTTCACGGCCGAGGCCTTCCAAAGCCGCTTCATTTTCCCAATTGGCGCCGCCTTCCGTGTTGAACACCAAAACGCGTCCGCGGTCGGTGCCCACCACAAAAGTGCAGCCAAAGCCGGAGAATGCGGAGACATAAACAAACAAAGAATTGCAAATAATTTTAAAAATTCGGCGTATTATGTATTTCAATATTGGAATTATTCGAATAATCCTGGGAGGAGTTAGTATTATTTCAAAAAATTATTCTAATTCGAATAATTCTAATATTAAAATACAAAAAGACGAAAAACACACCAATTCACCCGACTTTAGGAAGGCGCCTATGCAACGTCTCTTCCGTTCAAACAATTTCAGCGACATTTTATGGAATATTATTTTAACACTGACCGTGTTCCTAAAATTAGCTTATGCTTGCAAATAAGTTCTACTCATCATGAGCTTTCGATTGATACCGACTTTGTTTGGGTTGGCTGGGAATGAAGCAGCTCTTCCCATTTAAATGAAAATTGATTAAATTCAGCGAAAAACAGCAGTAACATGGAGGGGATTCGAAACCTCAACCGTTTTTTTGTTAACAAGCACACAGACCACTAGGCCAAAATTTAAATTTTTTTTGAACGGGGACCCAAAATCGAATCGCTGTGTGTACATTCGGCATTTTTCTGTAAGCCACAATTTCACTCCTGGCAAAAAAAGATGAGTTAGCAGTGGCCTTCAGCAGACAGGAGGTGCTAATTTGTAAGCGCCGACCCCCTGATCTCGAAATTTCGGGTTTACCAGTCTCTAATTACCAAGTGGGCATATTTAAACAAAAAAAAAAAAATTTTATTTAAAAAGTTAGAGCACAATCAACTTCTGAGAGTTTTCCACATCAGAAATCGTCATCATCAATAACAATTTTTCTCCTCTTCGGCGTCGAGGAAGTCGTTCTTCGAATTCCAACGTCGTCGGAGTCGCTATCCAATTGTGAGCTGACCATTTTTGAAGGCTCTTCTCCCAAATTGTCGTCCTGAAAGATGGCACAAAATGGCATAAGGCAGGCCTTTTTCGTCCGAATGATCTCAACACTTATGTCACCTCTTGAACCTGCACAGTTTGATGGACTTCCACGTGTTCTTCCGCACTTTTTGCCCCGCCATTGTCGGGCCGCATTCTCTCAAAGAAATCGTCCAAATCGCCCTCCCCCTCGGCGTCGTCCACCTCCGCACTTCCGCCGTTCACCGACATTGCCTCAGCCGACGAATCGTTGGCGTCACTTTCATCGTTGCCCTTCTGCCCGTCTTCGTCGTCCTGTTGATTAAAATATTTTAAACAACTTATTCAAAAAAATGAAAAACGGAATTTGATGCAATCGGAGGGAAACGAACAATCAGAGCTTGTCGGGGCTAACCCCATTTAAAAGATTTCCAAAAAGCATAAAATTTTGCTCCTTTTCATTTGGTTGGCGAAAATACGTCAAAAAAAACGTTCAAGTTTTACCTTTTTCTTCTTTTTCTTTCCCTTTCCGGCCTTTTTGCCTTCGCCTTCATCGTCCAAAGGCATTCCGAGGCGCATTCGTCGCATTGCATTCTTAAATTCCAATTTCATGTTCGGACATTTCTCCAAAATCAATAATTAAGCATACGAATGAATGAATGAATACCTTCACCACTCGCATATGGCCAAGTCGTTCAAATTTGTAGAGACAATCGTCAAAAGTCATTGACGGGAACAAATTGTGTGCCCAAAATTCCATTTGGCCGAGCAACACTTCGACTTTCTCGTACTGCAAAACATAACAAAGGCTTTAGCACATTTTTTTGGACTTCCCCTCCCCCCCCCCCCCCCCGATTTTTGGACAAAAGCGCATAAAAGGAGACATAAAACTAATGTTTAATTTAATTTTAATACAAAAAGCTATTTTTGAAATACCGGGTCCATTTGTTCAGGGAATTTGAAGTCGTCAAAAATGGCTTTCAACGCCGGTATGCCCTTTTCAGAAAGGAGCTCCCGCTCCGTTAGCTTCAGCCTCGGTTTACGGTGGCGCGCCTTCGTTTTCGCCTTTTTTGCCTCTTCCTTTTCCTTTTCGGATATTTCCCAAACGGCTTCCAAAATCTTCATTTTCTCTTCTTCGGTCACTAAATTGGCGGAATAAATTTGGTACAAATTAAATGATCGCCGGGGGGGGGAGGAATTTTCCTCTCCAAAGCAAAAATGGGGCCGCAATTTACCAAACATACTTTCCTTTTCCTTGCCATCACTTTGTAGCTCATCGTCCTCATCAGCAAAATTGTCTAAGAATAATTCGTCGTCATCAATGCCATCGAAAGACATTTTCAGCTCCTAAATTAATAATGAATAGTGTGAAGTTTTTAAAATGGAAGAAATTGCATTTTTTTTTCTTAATTCTTATTTGGAGAAATAAATAATTTTTAGATTTAAATTCAATAACGTCGTTTGTATGCCAGCAGCGGCGCCCGCTTTTCGGCGGTGGACAAACTTTTCATAGAGCAGCGCATTTTTCGATTTGCCCGCTCCCGCAAAAACAAAGATTTTTGGCGAACTGTTACTTTCAAATGGATCAATTATTTTCCAAAAATTCACCAATATTTTTGTTTGTTTGAGTTTTCGATTTTTTATTTGGATCTGATTAAAACGAAACAAAAACATAATGAAGAATAGCGATTAAGTTGATGCACTTTGCCCAATTAATCAAATAAAATGCCATAATTCTTTGCTGCGTAAATTAAACGAATTTGCATTCTGTTTTATGTTTTATTCAACAATGATGAGAAAGCAAAATATTTTTGTCTTATCTTACAATTTTCTGTTTTATAGTATTATGTATTTAAAAAAACCGGAATAATTGTGCCAAACTCAGCAAAAAAATCTCATTATCTTAAAAAAAACAATCGTATTTCGAAAGCGATGAGTGGTGGAACAACTCAGAAAGGTGATGATCTGAAGCAGGTGGAGGACATTTCTCAGTCTCAGGTGACAAGGTCTTGCGCATAAGGGGAGGGGGCTACTTTTGTGTCCCCCGCGGGCGAAAGTATTCGGACAAAACCCTCAACAAATTCATTGGATATATTTAAAAATTTCCAGGACGATGGTGAATTGCCGCATTTGCCAGAAACGCTCGGCAGTCCAAGTGGCGGGAACAGAAAAGTGCCAAAGAATTGTTGGAAGAAGGTTAACATTGACTTGGCTTACAACAACACGAGCAGGGAATTTTCGAAGAGGCGACTTTTGCCATTTCGTGATGGCAGACGGGGCGGCGACGAACCGTTTGGACGGGCGGATTTGCCGAGAGGGCACCGGAGAGGAGGCGGCCGGGTGGGCGTGTCGGACAATGTCAATCGGAAGAATGGGGCGGAAACGGAGCGGCCCCCCTCCCACAAGGGCCCCAAGGAGGGCAAGGCACCTAAGGGTACGCGGGAAGACGAAGGGACGGACAGAACGACGCCGGACGAGGACAGTCGGGAGACGGGCAACAACGACCAACAGCAGCATCGTGACTACTGGTAAGCTTTTCCAGTTTTTCGAAAGTTCAGAGAGGAGAGAAAGAACGAAAAAATTTGTTTTCCTTAGAACTCGGCTTTTTTGAAATTCTGAGACCTGGATTTTAGGGGGAGGTGCCTGGACCTGGATCCCTGGACCAAAATCCAGGTCTGGCTATACTTTTTAATAAAATTTCCGACACCGTCTTTGGACGTCGACGACAAAAAGTGAAAAATTAACTTAAAAAGGGTCGGTAAGGTCTAAAAAATGGATGGAATTTTAGAACAATTCTCCATTTTGAACTGATTTTTCATTTTTGAGGGTAGACAATGCTTCCCTTGTTTTGTAAACATATTTTTGTATTTAAAAGAAATTATCTTCCAAAAATCCGCGTTTAACTTGGATTCGGTCAAATTTGTAGTAAACCGGTAAGGCATTTCTTACAATTTGAGCATTCTTTGCGTCATTATCGCTGACTAAGGTTTTTGATTGTTCGTTTTTTGTCCACCCAAATAGTTTTAATGTACGATTTTATTTATCATCCTCCCAACTTTTGTCTTTGCATTCTCTTCTCTGCGTTTTTTCACACGTCCTTATTATTAAAACGGAGGAAAATCCATTCATTCATTAATTTACTGCAATTTGTCTTCTTTGCGTCACTTTCTCTCTCTCTCTTCACTCTCTTTTCGCTCTCTCTTCACTCTCGTTTCTCTCTCTTTTCGCTCTCTCTTCACTCTCTCCCTCTCTTCACTCTCTCCCTCTCTGCTCCATTCTCTGTATCTCTCTCTCGCATTCTAACACACTGTCCCTCAGTTATTACTATAACGTGCGTTTTCATAAATCGCTTCAAAATTAATCCCCCCCCCTCCCCCCACATTTTTCTATTGGTTATGATCAAAAATGCATTTTGTTTGCTGCCTCTGTAAAACATCACCTGCGTCAAAATCGTAGTAGTGAGTAAGTGAGTGTTGGGGGTGGCGATGGAGATGGTGCTTTGGGGTTGGTGATATGGTATGATTGCTGTTTTTGCTCTCGACGGCAGCGGGGGGGGGGGGGGCGTCCATTCCATCCCAACATTTATATAAATAAATTCCAATTTATTCTCCCAATTCTCCCCCCCCCCATTCATAAACTCGTCGTCGTACTCTCATCTCACGAATTTAACCATTTTTTATTCCCTTCCAGCGTTAGTCACTCATTCCCATCCAACATTTACACTTTCTGCTGTCCGCTCGCTCTCTTTCCCCCTCCCGTTTCCTTTCCTTTCTTTCATCAGCCCACCCCTCCCCCACCCCCCCCCCCCCCCCTCTACCTCCTTCCTCCGGCCATCCCTTTCACTCTCTCCCCCTCTCTCTCTCTAACCCCTTACTCACTTTATTCAGTAACACGCACATCCATGATGCTGAGAGAGTAGTGCTCCTGCTGCTGTGTTCCCCCCTCCCCCCGCCCCTCCAAATATTGAATTGTGTGGTGTTTTGTGCTCACTACGTTTTCCTCTTTCAGTTTAGAAAAGCCAAATATTTCAGCATTTCCATCATCGATTTAGGCAGGGAAAACAAGAAGCTTATGTTTGATTTGATGGGATAATCAAATATACTTTTTTACAGGTACTTTGACGACTCATCAAACGGATACTATTACCAGCATTCGGGATCGCAAGGTTGGAAAAAGAACAGAATCAGCAGCAGCAGTTCAAAGACCAGACAACCGCCGTCGCACCAACAGCAGCAGTCAACAACAACACGACACTCGCCCATTACATCTGAACAAAGAGTTAACGACGATACGACGTCCCCCCATTCTGAAGAGCAGCAGCAGCACAACGGAAACAAAAACAACGACAACAGCAGCAATATGGCAACAGTGAACAGTCAAATTGCCGCACAGCGACAGCTTCCACCAACAGCACCGCCTCCGCGTTCGCAACATTACAGTAACAACTACAACAGCAACTCGCGTGCGGGGGGAAATGTCGGAGGTGGCGGATACAGGGGTAGACGACCCGTTGTAGATGAACAGAGCCAACATCAGCACCACCAAATGAACAGCGGAAATTCGGCAAATTATGCATCGGCTAACGGATCACAGTGGGCCTCAACATCACGTTCTCATCCGTCTCAGAACAGCAGCGGTTCGAGATCAATGCGCATGCCCTATCGGTCCGGCGGCGGTGGGGGGATGGACGGGCAGAGACGTTCAAGTGGGGGAGCGGATTATTGGCACAAGAACGGCGGTGCTGGTGTGGGTAGTGGTCAGTCGAGCGGGACTCGCGAGGACGAAAGGGAACGCCGCTCGGGCGGCGGTTACTTCCAGCAGCGCAATGACCGGTGGCAGCCGCGAAACCACCACCCGAACGCACCGCCGCCGCTGAGTGTTGCGCAGCGACGGGCCAGAGGACCGCTGCCTGATTGGGACGAGGTGATTTTTGGTGGTTTCAGTTTTTGGGGGTTTTTGAAAAACAATTACTCACTGGTTTTGCAAAATTAACCACGTTGTCCCCTAATCATAATTAACCAATGGACTTAAGGTACAAGAGGTTGGCGCAGAGGAGAGTTTCGATTACATGGACCTGATGGAAAACCAATATTCGTAATAATATTCTTTTTTGCTTGCTAATCGAAAATTGGTTTAAATTCAGCCAATATTATGCGCTTTCCTCCGTTCCTCCATTTGACCCGTCACTCAGTGTTGGAGTCATTGCGGCCCCAGCTGATGCTAACACAGCGGCTGCCGCATTTTCAACCGGGGCACTGCCCAATTACATTCAGCAGTTGCAGAGAATGGCATTGACGACGTGAGCATTGCATTACGACTCCCACTCTAAGGCTGAATGGGCACATTTTATTTGAAAACATATGTGTTACTATTTGGTAGACCACGTTTTTGGGTACAACATTTATCCGAATTTGAGCCGGGAATGCGCGAATGCATATGATAACAAGTATGCCCAGTTTTATTTATTGTTTTCAGCTTTCGTCATCCGTCCGGTTATGTGATCGCGCAGCCGCCTCCGACTTTGCAGGCCGCCGCCACTGCCGCCGCCTCACTTCACCAGCAGCAGCAAAGTTCGGCTACCACCACCGCCCCACAGCCGGAGAGCGGCGGCGGCGGCTCTCCTCCGGAATCCGCAGCCATGGCGTTGCAGCAACCACTTAACATTTTGGCTCACCCGACAGCCGCCGTGCCGTCTGCAACCACCGCCGCTGCGCATGCCAACGTTGTCGTCAGTTCGTCCGTGCCGCCCGCCTCACTTTTGTCGCCCACCGGGCTCATATCTTTTCCGCTTGCCTCCCCCACCGCCCTGCATCCAAACGCCGTTATGGTCGCCACCGCTGAACAAATTCCGCCCACAACAGCCGCCGCACAATTCACGTCCGCCGTTCTGTCCGCTCAATTCCCGCCAAATGCGTTGTTCACTGCCCGCCCGCCGGCCGCCGCTCCTTACATTGATGAGATGAAGCTGAAGGATTTGGTTCGGGCCCAAATGTTGGTGGACTTAACATTTTACTAATCGGGCATAGGCTTATCAGCGAAGGGTCACTTATTAGTAATAACATTGCTGGTCGATACGCGACCTTACGGGCGCCGCCTTTTAGGCATTCGAGCGGAATTGTTTAGTTTTATTGATTTTGGAGGAACTTTAACTCGGGTTGTTTCAATTACCCTTAAATCGTCCAGTATTTCCCCAAATATTCGCTAATTTGGACTACGCAATTTGATATTTATTTAGCGAGTACTATTTCTCTGCTGACAACCTCCAAAAAGACTTTTTCCTGCGCCGTAAAATGGACCACGAAGGCTTTCTGCCGCTGAGTTTGGTCGCCAGCTTTCCACGCGTTCGCTCATTGACTCTCGACCAAAGTTTCATTGTCAAGAGTTTGCGTGACAGCGAGAAGGTTGAGATGAACGAGGACGACCAAAAGGTTACCGGAGTTAAGCGTTCTGGGGGGGGGGTTTGAGGCTATCGAAAAAGACTGCTTTTACCTTGCTCAAAATCAGCATCAACATTTGTTTTGAGATTCGTCCGAGAATGAATCCGCAACATTGGCCTCTGCTGGAATCGGCAACACACACCGGCACGGAAAACTCCCCGACGACCGCGACCGGCGCCGAAAAGAGTATTATTCATCCAAGTGAACCACACGAAAAACGGGCAAACGAAACGGACAAAGAGGACTTGGAACCGGAACAGCAGCAGAAGCAACTGCATCGAAACTTGCTGAGAACGACCGAGGTGGAGCAGCAACAGCTGAACAAAGAGAAAGAGGGGCAGACTAAAGAGGGACTGAGCTCGGACGTATCACAGGGGAGGTGAGCAGCAGATGATCGTGGAGGGGTAAAGACGAAAATGTTTTCCATTCAAGCAGTACATCAAATGCTCGACAGAATGAGTCGGCGGCAGTCTCTGTCGCCGACTCCGGGAAGGAGAAGCCTAAGGGAGTGCAGCAGGAGGAATGGAAGGAAGTGCGCACCAAACGAAGCAAGCGCAGCAATCGGAACTCCGCCTACTCGAAGCAGTCAGCGGGCGTCGAACTTGACTTTCAGTTTGACTCGGAAATTGAGTCGGGTGGAAATGCTGCGGATGTCGGTGAAGCAACAAGGTGAGTTGGGACAATTGAATGCGGCGGGTCAATTCGATGCTTAGCAATATTTTGGCTCTTTTAGTGAGGACAGGAGAAACTGCGATGATTTGGATGATGCGCTGTGCAACAAGCTCATCATCGTCACCCAAACTCCGCCCTCGTCCTCGTCGTCCGGAAAAAAGGGAACGGACGTCAGGAAAATGGACGAGAAACTCAACAAAGAAATGGAGCATACGTTGAGAAGATACGAGCAGGAGTTGTGGTCGAGCAAAGCGACACCACAGCAGGTGAAGTGAAGCCCAACAACAAAAAGTATGACGAATTCGCTTTTGATTGGGAGGGACCCAATCTCGTCGGGTTCCCGACCCGCCGAATCTTTTGGGTCAATGCATAAAACTTGCGTTTTTTCATGTTTTGAAAAAAAAAGTTTTTTAACTAAAATTCTCACATATGAATAGAACAATTTACTGCTTGGCCGCTTTCTGTAGCTTTTAACACACGTGGGAGAAATAATTCTCGAACCCGGTTTGCCCTAAACTGTCTTTTAAAGAATGACGGGAACAACGGGCAGCGTCTGACGGATGTCACGACGAAGGAACGGCCTTTCGAGGAGGACAAGCAAATTGGGCAGGAGGAAGGCTCTTTGGCGTTCAATGTTTGGACCAAAAAGGCCATGGAAAGGGCGGCGGCGAGTGCCTCAATTGTTCGTACAATTTATTTAAATTGTTATTGTTTTTTGATTCTCTTTTTTTCAGCCAAAAAGTCCGGTGGCCAAGCGAGAGGAGAACGATAAGCCGGTGAAGCGCTTTTATCCGCTTTCCCTGCACGAGAGGCAGCAGCCGTTCGGCAAACCAAGCAAAAGCAAAGAGAGCACGCGCCAAATGCAGGTCATCACAATCAACACAAAAACTCACGCGAACCCCCCCCCCCTTTGGGCGTTTTTTCTTATGGCAATTTTATTATTTAGGTTATGCCCATCGGATGGGTGCTCGGCGTCCGCTCCAAAAACGCGTCCATTAACGAAGACGCCGGCGGGCCCGGCTATCCGTCGACCTCCGAACCGCCAACGATTAAACCACCGCCAATTGTTGGCGTCTTTCCCCCGCATCCATCGGTCTCACTGTTCCAAGAAAACGGGTTTGAACAACGGGTCCGTTCTTTTTTGTTTTGATGTCGTCTTTTTCACAAAACCGTATTCTCCCCCCCCTCCCCTCAGGTGTACACGGAGTGGAGGACTCAATGCAAAAAGCAGCGTGAAGCACTTGGCTACGACATTCCTGAGGCATTTTTTAATTCTTTAAAAAGACAATCGGGCATAGCAGGCGGGGATGGATTTTGATTTATTTTATTTTTTTGGTGTTCCGACTATGCAAATTTTTGGTTGTTTTTGACCGTAGGAGGTTGGTTGTGTGTGTGGTCGGCCGAAAAGCAAAACAAAAAATACGCAGTAGAATCTTTAAGAAAATGGCAAAAACTGAAAAATTTTGCTCAATTCTTTTGCCTGCTATAATTTCTGGCAATCAAACGGGCAGAAGAATACGGTTTGCTATGTGTACAAATTTTGTTGGCCCCTTAGATGAACACGCTTTATCGCTTCTGGTCTCTGTTTTTGCGGGACAATTTCAACAGGTCCATGTACAGTGAGTTTCGCAAATTTGCTTTGGAAGACGCGGAACACGGGTAGGGAGGGGGGCGGCGGAGGGCACTCCTTCCAACGCCTTCAGAGAGTGTTTTTAGGCTTCGATATGGCATCGAGTCGCTCTTCCGTTTCTACAGCTACGGGCTCGAGAAGAAGATGCGTCCAAAGCTCTACAACGACTTCCAAGAGACGACGTTGCAGGACATCAAACGCGGACACACCTTCGGTCTCGAGAAGTTTCTCGCCTTCTTAAAATGTCCGTGTTTCCGTGTTCATCTCCCTTTAATAAGCGGCAAATGTTTCAGACTGTAAGTACAGCACACAGTTGGAGGTGAAGCAGCAGATCGCCAAAGAGTTGGCTAAGTATCGGGCCAACGAGCTGTACGCGACCGAAGTGAGTCAGTCGCCCGGGACTTTGTCTAATTTTTTGGAGCTTTTCGGAAGTTGGCAAATTGGGGAATCAAGATGCAAATGCCATCGTGATTGAATCACTTCACAAATGTTTAAAATGAACTTAACATGGTTACCAAAAGACCGCCATCTGGCGTCATCGGTTTTCTCCCCACCTTCGAAAATATTCAAACCGGTCTGGTTCTATCGCCAAAATCTATTTTTCAGAATTTGGTTAGCTAAAAATAAAAGATTGTTTAGCCCGCAAAAGCCGCAAAGCTCGAGTTGCAGAACGAATCGAAAGTCGGCAACGGGCGCAATGCAATGGTCGGCGCTACGGGCAAATGAACTTCGTTTTGTTTCTGTGCTGACCCAAAGATCCTTCTGTATTCTGATTTTTTTGGGCTTTTTGTTTGATATGTTTTCCCGCAAAAGGTTTTACTTCCCCCCTCCCCCCAATCAAATCGCATCCGTTTTAAACGAATTTCTGTTGAAACGCTTCAAATAAAAACTGCTTTGAGAAGAGAAGCGCGGGGGGAACAGATTTACGCCGCCTCTGCTGTCTTCTGCCTTTTTACTTTCACCAATATTCAAACCGTTTATTTTCTTTCTTTTCGAAATGACAAATAAAACAGAAAGCACAATTGACAATTTTGCGGTTTAGTAAATGTATTTGAAGAATGTTGCTTTTTGTTTGCATTTACGTTGTTATAACGCGGTTTAGTCCATATCCATCAATCAAATCAAATCGCATTCACAATTATGACCGCATGCTTTTTCTTTTCCGTTTTTGTTGATTCCTGCACTTTAACCGTTTAGCTTTTGATAAAGCGAAGCGAATAAATGCAAAACAAAGCTGTATTTGGCATGCCTTCAAATATTCTCTGTATAACCGTGGTAGAAATGATGACAAGGTCAATTATATTTAGCGTCACCAAATGGAAATAAAGAAATAAGAACCAAGCAAAATAACGAAAAACTTTAACAAGATGGTTTCCGCTTGCGCTTGAACTAGAGTAGGTCGTGTTCGGGATCCCGGTCGGGATTATCCCGGGTTTTTGGAATCCTGATCCCGGTTGGAAAATCGTAATCCCGGTTTAATATGCTGGTCCCGATCCCGGTCACGGTTCTTACCAAGAATCCCGATCCCGACCTACTCTAGTTTGAATGTTAATAATAAATCTTTGGCGTTCTGTCAAAACCGATTTTGCCTAATTTATTGCCCATAGCTTGGCACCTAATGTCTACCCAAAGGCAAAAAGTTTCGATTTTTAGATTTTGAAAATGATTTTTATTGACTTTTTCACGAAAAACCCACATAAAGCTCACAAGAATTTCGAAATTTCACATCTCTGAAAAACTCCTCATCGACATAACCCGGCACAACAAAGACCCCAACTTCGTTTATAAATATTCAGTCAAAACGGTTCATTTCTTATACTGTGATTTTAGAATACTAAAATTTATATTTTGTAGTAATACCATGTTATTTTTGACCGAACCAATCAATGGGGACATAACAAATCAGAGTAAGAAAATCGGTTAATAATATTGATTAGAGCTCAACCTTGATTTTTATGGATCCAGCCAGAATCAAACTCCATTCAGACCCTTCCGAAGAACTGCGACTTTTGCGCGCTAGAATTGTCCAATTGGAACGTCAACAAACGATCAATCCGCCAGCCTCGTCAAGTGCCGGTTTCGATTTGGTGGCACAGAATGGAAAGCGTAGAAGAATTGAAGGTGAAAGTTAAGAATTTCAAAAACTTGTTTTTTCTGAAATTGTATATCAATCGATTCCTCTTGTTGGAAGTAGTCGAATGGTTTCAAAACACACGACGAGAGGAGTCGATTGATAATAAATTCCGAATTGAAGGCAGCGATCAAGGAGGAAGTAAAGAAACGCAAGAATTGGTCAGCAAAAAGCTTGAACAAATGGAGGAGTGGAAAACAATTACGAAACTCGAGTTTGAAAATGTGAATATATTTTCTAACATAAACCGTCTTTATTCTTGCCATTTGTTCAGAAGGCACTCCGCGCCGAGTTGGCACATCAGAAACTGCTAAATGCTCATAATGCCCTGCACACAAAAATGGAGGAATATCAGAACAAACAGCAGCAGACCATCGACGGGTTGACTAAAAAACTAACGGGTAAACTTTTTGAATTTAGATACCTAAAACCATTTTTAACCTTGAGAGGACCATTGTCTATCTTTTTGTTTGCCAAAATACTTAAATTATTTCACCGTTTCAGTTTCAATTGATCAGTTCTCGTTGAAGCATCAAGAACACGAGAAACTACTAAACGCTTACAACAATTTAATTGAAGAGATGAAGGAAAAACGGAAATTGGACAAAAAGGAAATCAATGACAAAATTAGCTGCTTAAATGGGGACCAACAGAAGCTAAGCGGTAGAAATTTTATTTTAATTTTCGTGTGGATTTATGAATTTTTTGTTTGGGTAATTTTAAGTGGGGCAAAGGAATGAAATGCGACTCGAAATGAACGAATCGCTGAGTTGTGTCCAAGCGAGGGTCGGCGCCAAATTGGAGAAACAAAAAGTGTCAAATGCGAACAAAATCGTTAAACTGAAGGCGTATCAGGAAGAACAGAAACAGAACATTAGCGACTTGCAGAAGACAGTTGCCGACGTGTTAAATGGAAAAGGTAATCAACACAATTTTGGTTCAGAATCCGTCTTTTAGACATCAGTTTGACATTAAATTTCGGAAAAATAAAATTATATTTAACCTTTTCTTAGGAATCCCACAACAAAATCGATGGGATTCTGCTGCATGTCATGACAAACTCACGCTCTCTGAGCCCGACCGATTGATTGTTGAAATTACCGAAAAGGATAAGTGGGGTAAACATTATTCTGTTAAGCATTTGATTAAAAAGGTTTACAAAAATTGAGTATTTTCAGCGTGGCGCTCTGTGCTCGCTGAACAACCAATTGAAAAAAATTGCGGCATTTTCTATTACGAAGTCAAAATATTAGTGGACGGAGAGTAAGTTAAATAAATTATAGTTAAACTTCAAATGCTTTAAAAGTAAAAAAAAACATATTTAGCGGTATTCACATTGGACTTGGCACCGAACAAATGCCATTGAACAAATGGGTCGGGTCCTACAAAGGCACTTACGCATACGGTGACGATGGCACTTTTTGGGGTCACGCGTTCAAGGGATGTTCCCTCGCCACCAATGGACGTCCTTACATTGATGGAAAGCCTTGTTTTGGCGCCGGCGACGTCATCGGATGCGGCGTTGATTTGGCAACTCGCCAAATCATTTACACAAAGAACGGAAAGCGTTTGGGTAAGAAAGAAAAGGAATAAAATTAAAGGGCAATTTGATTTTTAAGAAATATACTAAATTTGTAAATTATTTTTTGCTTTATTAAAATTTGCGTTATTTGTTTGTTTTTGCAGGAACTGTCAATTTATTTGTTGATTCTGCCGACGAATTGTTTCCGTGCGTTACGTTGGCAGACTCTGGCGACAAAATTGTGGCCTACTTTGGACCGAAGTTTGAATACAAATTCTGATGAGGAAGCGGACAGTGAAAAACGATTTTTTTTTTATTAATTTCTTTTTTCTTTGAAGGATACGGTCGACGGAGTTGACAGTTAATATTTTCATATTGTTTTCAAATTTGTTGATCTGATGTTTGAAAATCTGCTTGATAAAGAAATGTAATTTTCCTAGACTCAAATATCTAACTTTTTGTTAGCACTACAAAATTTTTATCAATGAAGTCTTTCGTTGTTGTTGGTCATTCAACCCTTGTGAGATCGTTTTCATGAGCGCGCTGACAAATAAAGTGCGTCTCCGAAACGCTGTCGGACCAAATTCCGCCACCATCGGCAATTTGTTTTATTTTAGTTTGCTAAAATGGCGGACATCGCCAGTTCTCAGAAGCTGCAGTTGCTGTTGACGCCCGTTCACCGACAGTCAGACGGAGGGCGACCACAAGCAGAAGTTGGCTCAGATTCTCCGGGCCAAAGTCCGAACGGAGCGCCTCTGGCGAAAGTGAATATTTTTATTTTGGCGTGTGTGGACATTACTATAATTCACCAACGTTTTTAGGTGTTTAAGGAGGGAGGAGGAGGGCGCCTCTCGAGCGGCTCCGTCGAATCGACTCAAAAGCGGACCATCAAAATCGAAACTCTGTCCGGGAAGGCAGTGTCTTTGGCCAAGGGAGCGGTTGAGGCACTGACCAACGCTTCTAAGAAGAGGCACACGACGAAATTCGCTTGTGGGAGAAGGTAATTTGGGCGGGGGGCTCAAACAGTCGCAGTGACATGAAAAAGTGTAGGGGAGGGGGGGGGGGGGAATCGGCAAGTCTCCGTATATTAAAACTGCATATTTAGCGATCATTTAATAATTGTTGCTGTGCTAAATCCGTCCTTAACAATTTAGGATGTTCACGGCCGAGCGAGCCATCGGGGTGGGGGGGTCAAAGCCAAAACGATTTTTGGGAGATTTGATTTTATTTTTTTTCCAGAAAAAATTTTCTCGAAAAATCATTTTTTGGGTTTGGATTCTTTGAGAATCAGAGTGGCGAATTAGCAGAACGTTTAGCAGGATAAAACAGGCCAATTTGCGAATAAATTATTTGCGAGTTCATAGGACTTAGCGTTTTGTTTTCAACATGAAGTAACTTTGTAATAAAAATATGTAATTGGGCGGGGGTCTCGAACCGGCAACCATTATGGTTCCGAACTAAGCTAACACTGTCGGCGGGGTGTTGGTCAAGGCGAGTTGCGCCCGGGTGTCCGATCTGGCATGTTAAGCAACGCTAGCTTAATCATCAGGTTAGCGCTTGGGGCGTGATGCTGAAGCCTAGCAACACTGCTTAGCCCCGCGGTACCCGGCATGGCCCCCCGGAGGAAAGGATTTAATAAATTCTTCTCCTCCGGGGTTTTTTTTGATTATGTCAATTATCGTTAGCGGTCGACTGTCAATTTTTGACTTTTTTTTGATCTTTGATCTCTTATTAGATCGCCACTTTAATTGTTTTTGTATTTTTAGGGGCTGTGCCAGCTGGAAATGGTTCTTTCCCCACCACCACGCACAGTTTGCCTTCGACTTCGAACTTATTGGCGATTTCGAACCGATTTTACATCCCCACAAGCCATTCAACCCACTGGAGCTCGCGTTCAAAACAAGAGGAGAGGAAAAAGGCGACCACCGCCACCGAAATGGAAAGTGTTGAGGCCGCTGTTGGAGAGGAGGGTGGAGAGATGAAACAACAATCGGCAAAACAATTGCCGACAGATCAAAAAACGGTGAGTTATGTGTTACAACTAAAATTAAAGATTTCTGAATGAAAAAATTCTGCTTTTTATCAGCACTTTTCCTCTTAATCGCTAGTAATCTATTTCTGCTCAAATATCCTATATAATTCGGAACGTTTTAAAATAAAATGTAAGATGCTTAGAGTTTTAATCACACGCGCTATTCACTTCGTGGAGTTTCTTTATTTAAAATGCTTTTTTGTCTTTATACATAGGCACGATCAGCATAACCGGTGTGAAGGAGAAGAAATGAGTGCTTATTGATGCAGTCAAAGTATACGGAATGTCCGGCCAGATATCACACGACGTATGGTCAGTCGATTTTTTTTTTCGTTATTTTACAGAAAGTTTTGTTGGATAAAAAATGAAAAAAGCCTCTGTTCAGGTGGAATTTCTTGATCCTCAGTTCCTACTGCACTTCATCTTCAAAGCCAACATAGTGGAGACGGCATCAAGGAGTTGCCTCGAGTGCTCAAACCATCGGATTGGGACCATAGGAAAACAACAACAGCTGCCGATTCAGTTATTTTCCTCGGTCAGATGGCAATGCCGCCACCGCCGATGCCAACACCCCGAAATTGGATCAAGCACCCGCCGCCACAAATGCATCCGCATGCCGTTCCGTACGGACAGTCTCCACCGGCGACCACGACATCGTACACGACAGAATACATACAAAGGAAATGAACTTCAATCGACCGTGCTGGGCTGAGATGTGATTTTGTTTTAAATGTAAAAGGTGTTGCCAGTCCTTAGAATAAATTGTGTAATCGTTTTGTTCATTGCATCACCGACAATTAATACAGTACCAAATTAAGTTGGGCAAAAACCATAGGGGGGGGCCTTTTGTCAACATTTTTGAAAAACTTTACAAAAGCCGGTTATAATAATGAAAGGACCCAGCCAGATCACCCTTTATTCACCCAGCTACCCTAGGAGAGTCGCTCGTGCATCCACCCAGCTACATAGGAGAGTCTCCCGTACAACCACCCAGCTACCCAAGGAGAGTCTCCCGTACAACCACCCAGCTACCCTTGGAGAGTCGGCCGTGCATCCACCCAGCTACCCTAGGAGAGTCTCCCGTACACCCACCCAGCTACCCTAGGAGAGTCTCCCGTACACCCACCCAGCTACATAGGAGAGTTTCCCGTGCACCCACCCAGCTTCACCCAGCTCACCCACCCAGCTCACTCAATCCACCCAGCTCGCCCGTACACCCACCCACCCAGCTACCCTAGGAGAGTCTCCCGTACAACACCCAGCTACCTAGGAGCGTCTCCCGTACACCCACCCAGCTGTCCTAGGAGAGTCTCCCGTACATCCACCCAGCTACCTAGGAGAGTCTCCCGTACATCCACCCAGCTACATAGGAGAGTCTCCCGTACAACCACCCAGCTATCCTATGAGAGTTTCCCGTGCACCCACCCAGCTACCCTAGGAGAGTCGCCCGTACATCCACCCAGCTACCTAGGAGAGTCTCCCGTACACCCACCCAGCTACCTAGGAGAGTCTCCCGTGCATCCACCCAGCTACCTAGGAGAGTCTCCCGTACATCCACCCAGCTAGCCTAGGAGAGTCTCCCGTACAACCACCCAGCTACCCTAGGAGAGTCGGCCGTGCATCCACCCAGCTACCCTAGGAGAGTCTCCCGTACATCCACCCAGCTACCCTAGGAGAGTCGCCCGTACACCCACCCAGCTACATAGGAGAGTCTCCCGTACACCCACCCAGCTACCTAGGAGAGTCTCCCGTACAACCACCCAGCTACCTAGGAGAGTCTCCCGTACACCCACCCAGCTACCTAGGAGAGTTTCCCGTGCACCCACCCAGCTACCCTAGGAGAGTCTCCCGTACACCCCCCCAGCTATCCTAGGAGAGTTTCCCGTGCACCCACCCAGCTACCCTAGGAGAGTCTCCCGTACACCCACCCAGCTATCCTAGGAGAGTCTCCCGTACAACCACCCAGCTACCCTAGGAGAGTCGGCCGTGCATCCACCCAGCTACCCTAGGAGAGTCTCCCGTACATCCACCCAGCTACCCTAGGAGAGTCGCCCGTGCATCCACCCAGCTACCTAGGAGAGTCTCCCGTACATCCACCCAGCTACCCTAGGAGAGTCGCTCGTGCATCCACCCAGCTGCATAGGAGAGTCGCCCGTGCTTCCACCCAGCTGCATAGGAGAGTTTCCCGTGCACCCACCCAGCTATCCTAGGAGAGTCTCCCGTACATCCACCCAGCTACCCTAGGAGAGTCGCCCGTACACCCACCCAGCTACCTAGGAGAGTCTCCCGTACACCCACCCAGCTACCTAGGAGAGTCTCCCGTACACCCACCCAGCTATCCTAGGAGAGTCTCCCGTACAACCACCCAGCTACCCTAGGAGAGTCGGCCGTGCATCCACCCAGCTACCCTAGGAGAGTCTCCCGTACACCCACCCAGCTACCTAGGAGAGTCTCCCGTACAACCACCCAGCTACCTAGGAGAGTCTCCCGTACACCCACCCAGCTACCTAGGAGAGTTTCCCGTGCACCCACCCAGCTACCCTAGGAGAGTCTCCCGTACACCCACCCAGCTATCCTAGGAGAGTCTCCCGTACAACCACCCAGCTACCCTAGGAGAGTCGGCCGTGCATCCACCCAGCTACCCTAGGAGAGTCTCCCGTACACCCACCCAGCTACCTAGGAGAGTCTCCCGTACAACCACCCAGCTACCTAGGAGAGTCTCCCGTACACCCACCCAGCTACCTAGGAGAGTTTCCCGTGCACCCACCCAGCTACCCTAGGAGAGTCTCCCGTACACCCACCCAGCTACCTAGGAGAGTTTCCCGTGCACCCACCCAGCTACCCTAGGAGAGTCTCCCGTACACCCACCCAGCTATCCTAGGAGAGTTTCCCGTGCACCCACCCAGCTACCCTAGGAGAGTCTCCCGTACACCCACCCAGCTATCCTAGGAGAGTCTCCCGTACAACCACCCAGCTACCCTAGGAGAGTCGGCCGTGCATCCACCCAGCTACCCTAGGAGAGTCTCCCGTACATCCACCCAGCTACCCTAGGAGAGTCGCCCGTGCATCCACCCAGCTACCTAGGAGAGTCTCCCGTACATCCACCCAGCTACCCTAGGAGAGTCGCTCGTGCATCCACCCAGCTGCATAGGAGAGTCGCCCGTACTTCCTCCCAGCTGCATAGGAGAGTTTCCCGTGCACCCACCCAGCTATCCTAGGAGAGTCTCCCGTACATCCACCCAGCTACCCTAGGAGAGTCGCCCGTACACCCACCCAGCTACCTAGGAGAGTCTCCCGTACACCCACCCAGCTACCTAGGAGAGTCTCCCGTACACCCACCCAGCTATCCTAGGAGAGTCTCCCGTACAACCACCCAGCTACCCTAGGAGAGTCGGCCGTGCATCCACCCAGCTACCCTAGGAGAGTCTCCCGTACACCCACCCAGCTACCTAGGAGAGTCTCCCGTACCCACCCAGCAACCCTACGAGAGTCTCCCGTACACCCACCTCCTAGGAGAGTCTCCCGTACCCACCCAGCTACCCTAGGAGAGTCTCCCGTACACCCACCCAGCTATCCTAGGAGAGTCTCCCGTACAACCACCCAGCTACCCTAGGAGAGTCGGCCGTGCATCCACCCAGCTACCCTAGGAGAGTCTCCCGTACACCCACCCAGCTACCTAGGAGAGTCTCCCGTACAACCACCCAGCTACCTAGGAGAGTCTCCCGTACACCCACCCAGCTACCTAGGAGAGTTTCCCGTGCACCCACCCAGCTACCCTAGGAGAGTCTCCCGTACACCCACCCAGCTACCTAGGAGAGTTTCCCGTGCACCCACCCAGCTACCCTAGGAGAGTCTCCCGTACACCCACCCAGCTATCCTAGGAGAGTCTCCCGTACAACCACCCAGCTACCCTAGGAGAGTCTCCCGTACACCCACCCAGCTATCCTAGGAGAGTCTCCCGTACAACCACCCAGCTACCCTAGGAGAGTCGGCCGTGCATCCACCCAGCTACCCTAGGAGAGTCTCCCGTACACCCACCCAGCTACCTAGGAGAGTCTCCCGTACATCCACCCAGCTATCCTAGGAGAGTCTCCCGTACATCCACCCAGCTATCCTAGGAGAGTCTCCCGTACATCCACCCAGCTACCCTAGGAGAGTCGCCCGTACACCCACCCAGCTACCTAGGAGAGTCTCCCGTACACCCACCCAGCTACCTAGGAGAGTTTCCCGTACATCCACCCAGCTACCCTAGGAGAGTCGCCCGTACACCCACCCAGCTACCTAGGAGAGTCTCCCGTACACCCACCCAGCTACCTAGGAGAGTTTCCCGTACACCCACCCAGCTATCCTAGGAGAGTCTCCCGTACATCCACCCAGCTACCCTAGGAGAGTCGCCCGTACACCCACCCAGCTACCTAGGAGAGTCTCCCGTGCACCCACCCAGCTTCACCCAGCTCACCCACCCAGCTCACTCAATCCACCCAGCTCGCCCGTACACCCACCCACCCAGCTACCCTAGGAGAGTCTCCCGTACATCCACCCAGCTGCATAGGAGAGTCGCCCGTACATCCACCCAGCTACCTAGGAGAGTCTCCCGTACACCCACCCAGCTATCCTAGGAGAGTCTCCCGTACATCCACCCAGCTACCTAGGAGAGTCTCCCGTACATCCACCCAGCTATCCTAGGAGAGTCTCCCGTACATCCACCCAGCTACCTAGGAGAGTCTCCCGTACATCCACCCAGCTATCCTAGGAGAGTCTCCCGTACATCCACCCAGCTACCCTAGGAGAGTCGCCCGTACACCCACCCAGCTACCTAGGAGAGTCTCCCGTACACCCACCCAGCTACCTAGGAGAGTTTCCCGTACACCCACCCAGCTATCCTAGGAGAGTCTCCCGTACAACCACCCAGCTACCCTAGGAGAGTCGGCCGTGCATCCACCCAGCTACCCTAGGAGAGTCTCCCGTACATCCACCCAGCTACCCTAGGAGAGTCGCCCGTACACCCACCCAGCTACATAGGAGAGTCTCCCGTACACCCACCCAGCTACCTAGGAGAGTCTCCCGTACAACCACCCAGCTACCTAGGAGAGTCTCCCGTACACCCACCCAGCTACCTAGGAGAGTTTCCCGTGCACCCACCCAGCTACCCTAGGAGAGTCTCCCGTACACCCCCCCAGCTATCCTAGGAGAGTTTCCCGTGCACCCACCCAGCTACCCTAGGAGAGTCTCCCGTACACCCACCCAGCTATCCTAGGAGAGTCTCCCGTACAACCACCCAGCTACCCTAGGAGAGTCGGCCGTGCATCCACCCAGCTACCCTAGGAGAGTCTCCCGTACATCCACCCAGCTACCCTAGGAGAGTCGCCCGTGCATCCACCCAGCTACCTAGGAGAGTCTCCCGTACATCCACCCAGCTACCCTAGGAGAGTCGCTCGTGCATCCACCCAGCTGCATAGGAGAGTCGCCCGTGCTTCCACCCAGCTGCATAGGAGAGTTTCCCGTGCACCCACCCAGCTATCCTAGGAGAGTCTCCCGTACATCCACCCAGCTACCCTAGGAGAGTCGCCCGTACACCCACCCAGCTACCTAGGAGAGTCTCCCGTACACCCACCCAGCTACCTAGGAGAGTCTCCCGTACACCCACCCAGCTATCCTAGGAGAGTCTCCCGTACAACCACCCAGCTACCCTAGGAGAGTCGGCCGTGCATCCACCCAGCTACCCTAGGAGAGTCTCCCGTACACCCACCCAGCTACCTAGGAGAGTCTCCCGTACAACCACCCAGCTACCTAGGAGAGTCTCCCGTACACCCACCCAGCTACCTAGGAGAGTTTCCCGTGCACCCACCCAGCTACCCTAGGAGAGTCTCCCGTACACCCACCCAGCTATCCTAGGAGAGTCTCCCGTACAACCACCCAGCTACCCTAGGAGAGTCGGCCGTGCATCCACCCAGCTACCCTAGGAGAGTCTCCCGTACACCCACCCAGCTACCTAGGAGAGTCTCCCGTACAACCACCCAGCTACCTAGGAGAGTCTCCCGTACACCCACCCAGCTACCTAGGAGAGTTTCCCGTGCACCCACCCAGCTACCCTAGGAGAGTCTCCCGTACACCCACCCAGCTACCTAGGAGAGTTTCCCGTGCACCCACCCAGCTACCCTAGGAGAGTCTCCCGTACACCCACCCAGCTATCCTAGGAGAGTTTCCCGTGCACCCACCCAGCTACCCTAGGAGAGTCTCCCGTACACCCACCCAGCTATCCTAGGAGAGTCTCCCGTACAACCACCCAGCTACCCTAGGAGAGTCGGCCGTGCATCCACCCAGCTACCCTAGGAGAGTCTCCCGTACATCCACCCAGCTACCCTAGGAGAGTCGCCCGTGCATCCACCCAGCTACCTAGGAGAGTCTCCCGTACATCCACCCAGCTACCCTAGGAGAGTCGCTCGTGCATCCACCCAGCTGCATAGGAGAGTCGCCCGTACTTCCTCCCAGCTGCATAGGAGAGTTTCCCGTGCACCCACCCAGCTATCCTAGGAGAGTCTCCCGTACATCCACCCAGCTACCCTAGGAGAGTCGCCCGTACACCCACCCAGCTACCTAGGAGAGTCTCCCGTACACCCACCCAGCTACCTAGGAGAGTCTCCCGTACACCCACCCAGCTATCCTAGGAGAGTCTCCCGTACAACCACCCAGCTACCCTAGGAGAGTCGGCCGTGCATCCACCCAGCTACCCTAGGAGAGTCTCCCGTACACCCACCCAGCTACCTAGGAGAGTCTCCCGTACCCACCCAGCAACCCTACGAGAGTCTCCCGTACACCCACCTCCTAGGAGAGTCTCCCGTACCCACCCAGCTACCCTAGGAGAGTCTCCCGTACACCCACCCAGCTATCCTAGGAGAGTCTCCCGTACAACCACCCAGCTACCCTAGGAGAGTCGGCCGTGCATCCACCCAGCTACCCTAGGAGAGTCTCCCGTACACCCACCCAGCTACCTAGGAGAGTCTCCCGTACAACCACCCAGCTACCTAGGAGAGTCTCCCGTACACCCACCCAGCTACCTAGGAGAGTTTCCCGTGCACCCACCCAGCTACCCTAGGAGAGTCTCCCGTACACCCACCCAGCTACCTAGGAGAGTTTCCCGTGCACCCACCCAGCTACCCTAGGAGAGTCTCCCGTACACCCACCCAGCTATCCTAGGAGAGTCTCCCGTACAACCACCCAGCTACCCTAGGAGAGTCTCCCGTACACCCACCCAGCTATCCTAGGAGAGTCTCCCGTACAACCACCCAGCTACCCTAGGAGAGTCGGCCGTGCATCCACCCAGCTACCCTAGGAGAGTCTCCCGTACACCCACCCAGCTACCTAGGAGAGTCTCCCGTACAACCACCCAGCTACCTAGGAGAGTCTCCCGTACACCCACCCAGCTACCTAGGAGAGTTTCCCGTGCACCCACCCAGCTACCCTAGGAGAGTCTCCCGTACACCCACCAAGCTTCACCCAGCTCACCCACCCAGCTCATCAAATACACCCAGCTTCACCCAGCTCACCCACCCTGCTCACTCAATCCACCCAGCTCGCCCGTACACCCACCCACCCAGCTACCTAGGAGAGTCTCCCGTACACCCATTGAGTCAGTGTGGGCAACACCACATGCCTCCGTTTGTTGTTGACGGACACATGCCCGCTGTGTATGGGCTGGCACATTGACCAACAATGTACGGACAGCGCCCTGTGGGCACATGAGTGTTGGGGTGTAACCGATGTTGGTGGCCCTATGGGTGAGCCGACGATTGCTGCTGTCGTCGGGTCGCTGCGCCAACGGAGGAAGCACGCCCACAGGGCACCCTAACGGCTGTGCTGGCGTCTGTGCGTCGTTGAGCGGTTGTTGCGCCTTGCGCAGATATGCTAACATGGAGTGTAGCTGCTACTCCATGTTGTACGTGCCGTACCTTGCGGCATGTCTGCGCTTGTGTGCTACGTCCGTGGCCGTGATGAGACGACGTGTTAGGACCCGTGCCTTGGCATTGGCACGTGGTTTAAGACTTGATGAGTGCCCGCAGGCACCGCCAGCTTTTTCCCATTTTTATTTATTTTTTATGCAATTCGATTGCTAAAATATTCTAGTCTTATCGGTGGATCACTCGGCTCGTGGATCGATGAAGAACGCAGCCAACTGCGATAATTAGTGTGAACTGCAGAAACCTTGAACACAGAACTTTCGAATGCACATTGCGCCATTGGAGTGACATCCATTGGCACGCCTGGTTCAGGGTCGTAACCAAAAAACGCACTGCATGTGCGTGTTTTTTTGCTAAGATCACGCTTCGGCGTGTTCTTGCATACTATTGAATGCTACGCTGTGTAGCGTTGGACGTGCTGGCGCGAAAATGTGTTGTCATTCGCGCTTTACAGACCGTAATTTAGGCACGCCCTTCGTTCACATGCGATAGCTGAATGCCTCGCCAATAGGCATTTGCAATTGAACATTTCGACCTGAACTCAGACGTGAACACCCGCTGAACTTAAGCATATCAGTAAGCGGAGGAAAAGAAACTAACGAGGATTCCCGTAGTAACGGCGAGTGAACTGGGAAGAGTCCAGCGCTGAATCACTTCTCCTCTGGGGTCGTGAGGTGTAGCGTACAGACCGTGAGCTTGGATTGGCCTGCTTGTTCAAGTTTCCCTTGACCGGGGCTCCAGAGAAGGTGCAAGACCTGTCCAACGAGTGGTTGCCTATCCATCTTCGCGTGTCTTGGAGTCGGGTTGTTTGGGATCGCAGCCCAAAGTAGGTGGTAAACTTCATCTAAGACTGAATACGGCCACGAGTCCGATAGCGAACAAGTACCGTGAGGGAAAGTTGCAAAGCACTTTGAAGAGAGAGTTAAAGAGGACGTGAAACCGATGAGATGGAAACGGACAGAGCTGGCGTATCTGGTCTGCATTCATCCGTGTGTTCTTGGGCGTTTGGATTGCCACTCTCCAGACTGGGATGGTGTTCATTCTGTTCAGGGGCTCATGGAGCATTTGCAGGCGGAGTGCGCTGAGATGCTCGGAGCAGCTGCATGAGCTTGGCTTTGAGGCCAGCCCTTCGGGGTCTGGTACCCGGGCTGTGGGAGTGCTGTTTGTTCTGGGTGCTGAGTGTGTGCAATGGCAACGGGTCCGTGTTGGTTTGAGCTGGCGGTCGGTGGCGGTCGCGTGCGACACGTGCCAGCAGTCAGTTCGGTCCTGCTCGGGCTCTCATTGCATGTTCTCGGTGTAAAAGCCGGTCATCTGTCCGACCCGTCTTGAAACACGGACCAAGGAGTTTAGCGTGTGCGCGAGTCATTGGGAGTTGAAAACCCAAGGGCGTAATGAAAGTGAAGGTCTCCTTGCGGAGCTGATGTGTGATCTCGTGCACCCCGGTGTGCGGGCGCAACATAGTCCCGTCCCGATCGCATGCGATGGGGCGGAGACAGAGCGTACGCGCTGAGACCCGAAAGATGGTGAACTATTCCTGAGCAGGATGAAGCCAGAGGAAACTCTGGTGGAAGTCCGAAGCGATTCTGACGTGCAAATCGATCGTCTGACTTGGGTATAGGGGCGAAAGACTAATCGAACCATCTAGTAGCTGGTTCCCTCCGAAGTTTCCCCCAGGATAGCTGGAGCTCGTCAAGCAGTTATACTCGGTAAAGCGAATGATTAGAGGACTTGGGGACGAAATGTTCTTAACCTATTCTCAAACTCTAAATGGGTATGAAGCCAGGGTTGCTTGACTCTGAACCCCGGCGTTGAATGTTTGAGCTCCAAGTGGGCCATTTTTGGTAAGCAGAACTGGCGATGTGGGATGAACCAAACGTGGAGTTAAGGTGCCAAAGTGCCCGCTCATTAGACCCCATAAAAGGTGTTGGTTGATATAGACAGCAGGACGGTGGCCATGGAAGTCGGAATCCGCTAAGGAGTGTGTAACAACTCACCTGCCGAATCAACTAGCCCTGAAAATGGATGGCGCTGGAGCGGGCCACCTATACTCTGCCGTCATTGGCTTGTACGCCACTGCTGTGGACAGTCTGGCCATGACGTGTAGGAGGGTCGTGGTGGTTGCGTT